>VOPJ01005083.1:0-22905 GCA_014673585.1 Semibalanus balanoides | reverse complement strand
AACGCTTATGACATCTGAGAGGACCTGCACCAAATCAAAAGAAATAATTATTCAAATGACATTTATTTTTCCAGACATCCACACCAGGTCATCACGTCTGCAGCTACCCAATATATTCACCCTCAGCCTCAATCACTCTCTCCACACGAGACCTGGAAGCACTGCAGACACCCTGGATGTAGTGCTTGTTCATGCTGTGCCAGCACCTCCGTATGTCAGTCTTCAGCGACTCAAGGTTTGGGTGAGAGACATTGCACACCTCGCCTCCAAACGCGCCAGGTAGAGAAAGTTTCAAGGGGATGAGGTTCGGGTGATGAACAGGGTCCATATGACTCCTGTGTCCTGACGTTCGTCATTTTCGACTTCAAGGAGTTTTTGAGTTTGGGCCGCGTAAGTGCAGAGGCGCTATCCTGCTGGAACCCGTACTTGCCATCAGGGTGCGCACGACGTATCCAGGGACGTGCTGCTCCAGCAGCTCCTTGTTGATCTTCTCGTTGGCACCTGTGAAGATTGCTGGACCTCGCCAACGTTCTTCTCGGATTCACTCTGATGACTCTTTTCAACCTTCTGGATGATCTCGGTCTTTTGGTTTTCTCTTCTTCTTTTTCCTGACCTTATGGCTCTCTCAAGAATTTCCTCTTTGGATTCAGCAATGCCTCGGTCATTTTTATACGGCTTTCTTGACTCGTTACAGCGTTCTTAGAGACGGTACCGGTGGCCGTTCCGCTGCGCAGAGACGGTTCGCTATAAGGTGGTTCCTTCACTGCCACCCACGGCCTTACGAATAAACCCTGGCCGAAATAATTTAAATTGTACATTCCTGAGACCGCGAGCGAACTATGGTACGAAATTCACGTACGAAACTTGCGTAGGCGCCTCTCAGTGGAAGGTAACTCAGAGCGTTTCCCTAATTTCGGCGGACCCTGTATGTTATAGTGTGATTTCTACCGCACTTCGTTTTCGCTGTTTCAACTGACCACCACCGAAACGTATCACGTGTTTCGCAGCATAACTACAAGAGAGTCTCATTCCTCGGCTGGGTAGCCATCGGTTCAAAATTTGGAAATGTATTCGTCTATATTGTGCTATGGCTATCGCCGCTGTTGTGGTCCAAGGCAAACACGACACATTACAAATTATGTGACTTCAAGTCTTAACCCGCGCCGGGCCGGTGCTCGGCGCCGCCTTCCTCGGGCCGGGGGTGTGTGTTTCGACACCCCCCTTCTAACTCGGCTCCTATGGGACCTAGACATAAAGCCATAAATTAGCCGTTCGAGAAGCTCGTCAAAGGGATTTTAGAAAGCTATGTTATTGAAACAATTTATCAGGTCATATTAGAGTCACAGAGGTTCTCAGGTCAAAAGTTTGCGTCGCGCAGAAGGTTGTTCGCAGGAGAGTGTTTAGACATAATGGATCCGAATATCCCCAAATCATCGGATTAGTCATAGCAGTAGACCAAGTAGAATATAGCATTATTAGGCTGATATTAAATTTTCAATCGCACTCAGGTCCTCAAATTTTGAGCTCAGTCAATAGTTTAGGCTCCAGAGGTCATCAAAATGTCAAAAAAAAGCAGTTTTTGGTAAATATGTTTTCCTGGATAACATTTTTTATATAAAATGACACATAAATAACTTAAACACTATCGTGGTTCCTCTCGTCAAGACGCCTTTGAAACGTATAACATGATGCCTCGCAAGGTCAACTTCAAACTTTGACCTCAGGTCAAGGTATTTGGTGACCCAGATAAGTCATGTTGCATAGTGGCGACGGCGGACAGACGATAAAAATACCACTGGTGTCATCCGCTCGTCTCTTCTTCATATATCAGGAAAGTTATTATCAACATTATTGCTGATGACTCAGATGACCTTCAGATGACCTTGTAGAGATCTTTTAGAAACAATCGCACCCTAGGTCATTCAGAATGAGCTAAACAAAAACATGATTCTGAAATAATCAGCCTGATTCCAATGCATACTTTCAGAATAGAAGCCCATCTGTTTATATTTCCCATTCACTTATATGGGAGTCAGGAAATTGAACTGACTTAGGTCAGCGCGATATCGAAAATCCGAGATAAACAAACGTTAGATAATCATGCTCTTATGAAACCCTGTAAAAGTACGAAACCAATCCGCTAAAAACTGTGGCTTGGTAGAAGCCGCAAACTTTTTGGAGGTGGGGGTCAACTTGACTAGCCTGGGACCTGACCTGACAGAGAGATTTACTCAAAAACTTTTTTTGAAAGTCTGTACAAAGATGATCAAACAGGTACTGAATTTGGCGTGCCGCACGGGCCCGCCGTTTTCCAGAATAATCCAGGAAACCTGAGGGGGGTGTGCTAAACACTCCCGTTGCCGCGGCGCGGGTTAAGTAAATAATTTGGTCAATTTTGAACTGATTTGCAATTAAAAATGACCAAAAGATGCTTCGTGAAATGGCACATTGTTTGTGGATGGCTGGAGCGGTATCTGCAATATATCACTTACATTTTGACAATGTTTATTTGTTGTTTACGTTGCCTTCTGTTAAGTTGACGCTAAGTTAGAAATAATATTGGCTATAACTTTGTGACGTTTCATTGGATTTTTACTTGAAAATAATGCCGGTACGCGTCTTGAAAAGACACATCTTTTGATGGGTCGCTCGAGCTGGCAGAGCTGCAATATTCGCTGCAGTAGAAATACGTAAATATACTTTATTAGTAAACTACATCCACTACACAACCCCATTCACACCGATGCACTCACAAACACACATTTATGGGTATAACCCCTTTTATTGATGTGCATAAGCCAGACAACATAAATTTGCACACAGTGACACACTCTCCACAACGGCGTTGCCGAAAGCACTCAATCGCGACCAATGTTTCTCGAGAGCTAGCGAACGATATTGCTGTTAGTGTTGTTTACATATTCTGATTGAAGGATATACTTTTGCTTAAATAACGTCATAATTCATTTGAGTGACGCAAATTTTTGTGCCGTCACATGTAAAAATATGATAAAAAAATATGACAAATTGCTATTATTTTCGAAAAACGCATGCCAGAACCGTTAACAGGAAATTCGTATCCATGATTCCGCATGCTTTTCCCATGGTGTACTATTTCCTTTAAACAATTTGATCCACAGTTGGTAGCTGCTGACTCAGTCATAGCAGCTGCATGAATCCGAAGAACACATCAAAGGACAACAATAAAGACTGTAAAATAAAGTATTATTATTTAATTGATTGATTTCGGGCGAAAAATAAATAACAAATAAATTGACGTAAGTACTGCCCAAATGTGCAGTGTGCAGAGGGCAGGGTGTGGCAACCTACTCTATAGAATACATCTTTATTCACTCCTGTCGCGATATTATCTCCCGTATCTCGGCCGTTTGACTGATCCAAGGTGACGCTCAGGGGGTGTACTTGCACAGCTGGCCGTACTCGAGCATTCCTTCCTCGACGCGGTAGTCCATCCAAAGAGCCGTGCTCGACTGGGCCACCACGCAGAGCTGCATGGTGCGAGGGTCGTTGGGCTGGTTGTCACGCCAGCGGGTGAAGTCATACGGGGTGCCGTCCAGCCAGTGGAAGTCGTAGGGTCCGTTGTCCGGAGATGCGGTGTGCTCCAGCCCAATCCAGGCGGACATTTTCTGCAGCAGCCACTGAACGAAGACGTTCTCCTCTTCTGAGTGGATCGAGGCCAACTCGGCGTCAGCCCGTAGTCCGAGGCAGTGTGTCTTGGATTGCGTATCCAGTCCCATCTTATCCTTCTGCAGGCTGAAGCAGGCGCCCGCCGAACTCTGTCAGTCCTTGGGTCGCAGAGTGGGCTCCACGGGGCTCTGCAGTCGACAGCCGGGCTCTGCAGCTCTGCCAAGGAGTTGACACGGGTCGGCAGCCGGCGCCGGAAGTAAATGGCCACGGCACGACAGGCCGGCCGCCACGCGCACAGCACGCCGCACTGGGCGCAGTTGCCGGCGGCGGCGGTGGCCAACGTGCTGCGGCCGTGGCCACTCCACGGCAGCACCGGCAACAGGAGGGCGTCAGAACGTGCCGGCAGCAGCGGCAGCGAGAGAAGCAGCAGCAGCGTCAGACGCAGCCCCACGGAAGGCATGTTCTATAGCGTCGGAAAGGAGCAACGCGAGGCACGTCTGTACTGGGCGACGGTCGGGGCGATAATGAGCTTGGACAAGCGAGGGACGCTTGCGGCTTGGGGACCGTGTGTTTCGTCAGGCTAATTTCTGTCAAACAACTTGCCGTCAAACAAATTGCCGTTTTGACGACTGTACCAAGGCGAATTAAAAACAAATTTGCGGAGAAAAGCGAGCTTAAACGAGCGTGGGTCTGCAACACTTTAATAATATAAAGTGGAAGAAACACAAGAATGATTCGAGGATTTAATTCCCTTAACATGATTGATTGCATTAGGGAAATGAATGTCCTTGAACTCATTAATTGCATAGGTGCACAGCCGTTGCATACGCGGCCATTCCGCGGCCATTCCGCGGCCACGCGGCCATTCCGCCTGCTGGAGCGGCCGCGTGCGGGGAGCGGGGAATGTCCCGCGGGGAGCGGGACATTCTGCGACTGGTAGGCTGGGTGTGATGATGATTAAGTTAACTGGCCACTGAGGCACCGAGTCAACGGAATAGCGAGTCCGTTTACTTCTTGAAATATGTCAATGTGTTAACGGGCTTACGAGTGAACGGGATCTCCATCCATAGTTTAGTCAGATCAATTCGCAACATCTTAACCTGCGCCCTGGTGGGCCTCCGAGACAACTTTGTCATGGTGGGGGGGGGGTATAATTACCCCCCTCTAACTAAAAAACGACAAGAGATAGAAAGACTCGGAAATGATGATGATTGGGGCTTAAGGGCGCCGCAACAAAATAGTTATATGGCGCCAAAGCGTTCGAAAGCTCTCAACATGAACATTCAAAGTTACAAGACTATTTCAGACGGAGTGAGTGAGACCGCGAAGCGGTCGAACGAACGTAGTCTTACAGATGGGCCAAAATCTGTCTTCATCTTTGCACCTTCTTGCTTGATTTTTGGAATGATTGATTGCTTGCGTGGTTTCAGGGATAACTCCCGTTTCACTGCACTGATTATGCAAAAGCATACACTGATAATTTGGTCGTAAAATAACACATGGTATAGGTTACGTGAAAATATTTGACACAACAGAAGCTGTCATCATTCATAAATAAACACAAAATCAATACCAGCCGAATGATAAGCACGTGCTTTGACTTCGAATTCACCTTCGCAGGTGAGAATCAGAAATACAAATAACTAAGTGCCACAGGAAGGTGCAGGTAAGTACAGGGGCGTAGCTTATTGAAAATCATTGGGGTTGCACTTAGTTGTTAATACCACATCGCGTCATCAGCGTAATGTTAAATTCCCGAACTATTGGGGTTGTAGCTACAACGCCATTTTACATTCAAATTCCACCTATGGGTAAGTATTGTTTTACTATTGCAACAAACAACAATGCTAATCAGTTGCCGGACACAAATTGATAAATTTCGCCCGTCTGCTTCATGCCATGCATGCCTTACTAGTTTTAGCTAAGGTCAATATTGAGGTCGTTAGAGGTCATCAAAGGTCAAAGTTCACCGTTTTTGGACTTCGCTTCGAACAACCCCTGTATATCTCGTGAGCTATGATAGCTGAGAACAATCCTAAGAAGCAATCGAAAGTTCATCAAAATGCAATCGCACTTGATGCCCTAAAAATTGAGCTCAGATCAATATTTTAGGCTCCAGAGGTCATTGAAGGTCAAAAATGCAGTTTTTGTCAGAATGTGTTTTCCGGAATAACTTCTTATATAAAAATGATAGAGCAATTATTTTAACACCATCGTAATTGTCTCCTTAAGGCACTTTTCAACAAATACATTGTGATCTGGTAAGGACAATTTCAAAATTTGACCTCAGGTCAAGGTCATTTGACGACCCATGTAGGTCATGTTACATATGGGGCCGGACGAGACATGTTGCATATGGGGCATATGGGGCCGGACGAGACGAACACAGTAGTGTCAACCGAGCGTCTCTATCTCTTTTCGATCAAGAGTTATTATAAAATCATTGCTGATGACCTCAGATGACCTCAGATGACCTTATAGAGATCACTGAACAACAATTGCACCTTGATCATCCAGAATGAGCTAAAATAACATGATTCTGAAAAAAATAACCTGATCCAATGCATGCTTTCTGAATAGGAAGCATTTGTTTATTTTCCCGTTCCATTATAATGGGGAGGTCTGGAAATTGACCTGACCTTAGGCCACCGATGGAAAATATCCGAGATACACCAATTGTAGGTACTTATGATCTTATGAAATCCTACAAGTTTCAAATCTTTCGGACAAAAACTGTGGCTTTGGCACGATCACAAACATTTTGGAAGGCAAGGTCACATGAAGTGACCTGGTGATTTGACCTGGGATGACCTAAAGTCAAATTCTTGACAAAGTGTGGACAATTTATGTTCAAACAGCTGTACAAATTTGGCGGAGCTGCGCGCTACTGTTTTCTCGTTATTCCAGAAAAACCTCAGGGGGGATCAAAATGACCCCCCACCAGGGCGAGGGTTAAGCATAATTTTTGGACCATGCATTTAACATGGTGGAACTGCCACATCATTGTGCCTATTACAGAGCCGTCGCAATGAGTGAGCCGAAATATGGGCGTCGCCACCACTGGGGACGCTAAGGACATTGTCACTAGTAATTTTCAGCCATCCCTAATATGGTCCCATGTTGAAGTACACGTGCACTTGGATTTGTTCCTACTAATTTGATATATGTCCCTAGTGACTCGGAAGCTGTGGCGACGTCATTGACCCGAAATGAGATTGAGAAAGTAGAAAGGATTGTACGAAATAACACCTTTGGAGACAATGAAGACCAGTAAAACGCCCTTTTGGTCGATGACCGAGCGGGCGCGCTCTGTAATACAATTTTTGTGGTCTCCTTTCTCGAGTCCGCCAAAAGGAAATGCACGTCCTCAGAGCACTGCACACTTTATCACTTAAATAAATGCTTAGATTAAAATGAGTTGACTATGGAAAGCTTTGCCGGCGCAAGTTAGCCGACGAAAGAACTATCAATTGTAACTTTGTACAGTGTACACTGAGTTAAATGATACTGGTGCGTTATCCCACGCAGCGCAGCACCCTTACACCCTCATGTCTCAGATTTCGACGAAAAATGGCACTGGTGGTTATCTGATGCGTATAATTCACCTGGCGCAATTTTAGGTCTGTGATTTACGGGTCACAAGATATAGCCCGAGGCGTTTTTAGGACTTGACGCGACAGTAGTATCTTTAAGTGCCGTAGCTCCCATAAAAATGCACACAACTTTATCAAATTATATATTTGTATGATCACGATGATTCGTACAATACAAGTATACAAATATAAATGACCCAGGACAGCTTGTTAAAAATGTGACCTCGTGACTAAGGTCAAAGGTCACCGTCTCACTATTGTACTATTTCCGTTCACAATTTTTTATTCCGCAGATAATAGGGCTTGTATGTTTCCTTTCCACCGATAAAATAATATTTTGTGGTACGAGCATCAAAATAGCCTTTCAGTGGCATAGATGATTGCCCTTTTCATCATTTTGCCTTCGTGACACCTAAGAAACCTGAAGCTGTTTTGCACCGACTTCTATGAAGGATAATACACTCATTATAGTTCTGATTTCGTTAACAGTTCGTATCGGGGGTTGTCTGGTGCGTGGAATTCTCTGGGATAAATTTCAGGTTTGTGGGACCTACGGGTCATAAGATATAGCCTGAGGCGTTTTTATAATTTATGCGACTTTGGTATCTTTGAAGTACCATATATCTCATAGAAATGCACAACACTTTATCAAATAATATATTTTTGAGATCACGATGATTTGTACAATACCAATATAAAAATAAAATTGATCCAGGTCAGCTTGTAAAAAATTGACCTCGTGACCTTGGTCAAAGGTCACCGTCTCACTCTTGTAATATTTCCTTTCACCAACTCTTATTCCGCAGATAATAAGGTTGGTATGTTTCCTTTCCACCAAGAAAACAGTATTTCGTGGTGCAAGAATCGAAATAGCCTTTCAGTGTCATAGACGATCGACCTTTTGATCATTTTGCCATCGTGACACTTAAACCCGCGCGGCGTAGGGGTCGCCAGCCGAACGCCCGGCGTAGGGGGTAAATTTTACCCCCTCGTATATTCCGAACCAATAACCGCAGCGAGACGTGCAAGGCGGTGATCGAAAGCTCTCAATGAAACGAATCGAATGCATACCCTAAATTATTAAAGTTAGGTCAAATGTCAGGTCATGGTCAGGTCATATGCAAAAATCGAGTTAATTAAGTTAATGGTTCATACTTTCAATTCAAAACCTTTGATTAAGACTATCAATGCACATAAAGCTCTCAAAGGTGTAATACATCTCCTGCATTAAGTAAATGTGAATTTGTATGCAAAGGTCAAGGTCAAGATCAGGTCACAAAAGGTCACTGTTACCAAGAGGTCAACGAAAGTCTTGTGAGACATGTGTTAGTAGCTATTTTACACGTACAAAGCGATAGAAGCAACCATTTTTACAACTTGACCCCATAAAAGGTCAAGATCAGGTCATTTAAGGTCAAAACTAGAAACTGACTTATATCAATAAACAATGCATGTTTCTAGGTCAGTTTTGTCTCATAAATACAACAATGGTATTTATATATATATATCTGTTTCAGGTAAACGAATTAAAAAAACGTTATTTTGAAAAATAGCGTCATTAGCTACTTATGCTTGGAGAGCAGTCAGTCACTGAAAAATAAAGATATAACTATGAAATTTGGTTTGGGTATTTCTTACACTTGGTTCTCTCTAGTGATGTTATTTTCCCAAAATTGCCTGACCAAAACCAATCCAATACCGAACAGGAGGCATTTTGGTTGACTAATTATTGACCGATTTTGGTTGAGGCCAAAAATGTCCAATATTTGACCAATTTTCAAATAGTATACTTCTTTATACACAATGGAAAAATAACTTTGTTAATATCATAATTCATAAAACGCATATATACAGTTTCTTAAGAGACAATATTACAATGAAAAAGGAAATAGATACATTTGCAAAGCAAAATAGTGGATGCCGCAAGCTAGACCAAATAAATTTACATTAATTAGTTGAATTTGGAGCACATTGTGTATCAGTTTCCTGGATAAAAATACTAATGCGTAAAAATGTAACAAATAAAGTGAATTATTTTCCGATTAAGGCGGACCGAAAAGTGTCCAAAAATGTGACAAGCCTGACCGACCGGATTACCGAATTCGGTCACACAATTTTTTTCGGTAACCAAAATTTTTGGTTAACCGATTGACACCACTAGTCGCTTCACATTGCATAGTAGTTTGCTCCGCCGCTGGTAGATGGCGTTGTGCAAGTAGTTCGCGCCGCCGTCCATAGATGGCGGTGTCCGGGTAGTTATCGTCAGCGTCGCTAGATGTCGGTGGGAGCTCTACATGATGGCGCAGAAGGCCAGCCCGTCGCTGAGCACATCCTGCATCAACATCGGAGTGGCCATCGGCAGGGCGCTGTCGTCGTTCATCTGCCGGTACAGCTCGTGGAAACGCTCCTGAAACGAGCCCACAGGGCGGATGAGATGGCTGAAGAAGTTTTACTGAGGCCCTGCACCACTGCTGCCGACTCGGGCCAGGTGCACTCTGCACACCTGAACTTCTATATACTGATGTCCAGGGGGCAGGGGCGGAACTTTGTACATCTTTGGGAGGGCCCGAGCCCCCCCCCAATGAATTCAAATTTTAACATTAGGCCTATGGCGTCGCATGGTAAGAATGGAGTTCAAATCTATCAAATTAACATTAGGGCCCCCCAACCGATTTGATAAAGTTCCACCTCTGCTGATCTCCCAATGATGCAGGTTCTATGAGAGTCTGATATGTTAGATTCGAGTGCTTTCAGGTCCGGCGGATGATGTTGGAAGTTTTCAACAGCGAGCGGTGTCACTTATAAGAACGATCGATTTCAAACCACAGCACGGACCTTTTTGGGCCATGGTTGAATGGTCCACACGCGGCTGGGTAAAATGTCGGTCGGTATGGGGTGGCGTCATCCGTGACTGGCCCTCCTCGCGTGAATGCATAACCCAAGATTTCTCCGTCCACTTTTTGTCAATTCACGAGATGACGACACGAGTCTTAGTTTCCGCCTGAGGCTAACGAGCCATAAGGACGCCGCCGCAGTTTCGCCATGGTCTGCTGAGCTGTTGCGAAGCTCTGAGCCATGCGGTGATTTGCTTCACAGTTTTAGCCACAAAAAGCGCCTCTAAGGAGCTGTCGTCATTTCGGTCCATATAACTCGTCCACCGTCGAACTTAACGGCTCAGTGAACGTCTTAACGCGTGCACATACGGATCCCCGCCGCAATATCCCCACCCATAGCCCAGAGCCTGATGGCTCAATATGGCCGTTATTCTGATCTCCAAACACTGGACACTTCAAGCGTTATGCGTTCTTCGAGCCAACGTCCAACCATTGACTATTCGTCTGTGTCGGTACGACTCAGCAGTACTGCACTAGTAGGTAATTACGACGCTATAGCGTCTAGACAACGCGCCATAAGGGCGTCGTATAGCTGCATAACGGCTGATAACCGCTTATCTGTATGCTGTGTAGTGTCATAGTGTGTATTGCAGTGACTAGTGCAGTGATTCTCAAATAGGTAAAATTTCGAACTTCCAATTTTCATGAACCGTGACCTCTGACCTGTTTATCAAGGTCATGTCAAGCGCAACTGGCGTCCCGTAGTAGCGATCCTTGTTACATGTGCAGTTTCCGAGTGCTTTGTTGTTCAGGAGCATATGCAAAGGTGTTTCCAGGTAACAGTTGTGGCTTCCGCTGAGCTTGTGACCTTGACTGATATTTTCTATGGTCAACCGAGGTCACTGACCTCCCATAACCTTTGATGGCTTTTTTTGGCTTCTGCCGTTTCTAGAACAGTTTAACGCTGATTTCAAATCTGGGATTAATTTTGCATAGGTAGTTATATATTCCACTGGTGTCATATGCTTCCACATCAACCACTGACCTCAGATGACCTGACATGACCTTTTCGGAATTTTCAATTTTTTCATTTTGTGACGCTGATTTCAAATTGTGCATGTACCTAACTGCAAGTTACATGCATGTAACTTGCATTACGTTATTGTTATTGCATTAGTGCATGTAACTTGCATTACGTTATTAAGCATATTAAGATGTACCTTCACCACTTAAGCTCGATCAGTATTCAACTTTCACGCATTTACGATTTGTGGCATTTGGGTCATTGGCATGACCTCTCGGGTCACTTATTGACCCAGGACATTAAAATTGGGCCTCAATGGCTTCCTTTTGTCACAAGCAACACGCTCCTTTTTTATCGAAGCTCTAGCTCAATTAGGGCCGAAACGCCAGTGGGGGTCGTACCCCCACCCCTACCCGGACACGCAGTGATTTAACCCTTACCCTACCCGGGTGAGGGTTAAACGGCGAAGGACGAGCGAGCCCGAATAAACCTGCGTCAATTTCGTAAATCGTATTCGCCCAACGGAGTTTCGTTTTGTGCAAGGCATGCTTTTGAATAGTTTTCGCTGTGTTGGTTTGCCGTCGCAAATCGATCTGAACTTAAAGGTAACAGTTCACCTTTAACATGGGTTTTTTAGTTGAGATAGCAAAGTTGTGACGCATGCTCCAAAATGATTTGTGACGCTTTCACATCTTCAAAAAATCTTAATTATGTGATATTTAGTCCTAAAAGTCGGGAACGGGAATACTCGGTAACTCCAATCGCTGACTGGCTGATTTGGGCAGATTTGACGCATGATTATGACATACAGATGACGTAAGACTATGGGAAAAGTGTTTGCTAGAAACATATAGTGCTGGACTGGACAAGAACATGTTGTTTCAGTACATCATTCTCTTGATTGCAAGAATAAACTTTGTGAGGTATTTATCGTGACTTTGATGCTTAAATCGTTTATAAAACGTTATTCTTAATTAAATCTTATCAACAATCTTAGCGAAATTATTCAGACGTACCTAGCCTTACAGCTGGGCCGAAATCTGTATTAATCTAGCTTACTTGCTTAAGTGCATGGGTTTCAGAAATTACTCCCGTTTCACTGCACTGATTATGGAAAAAAATACTCTGATAATTTATCGTAAATGAATACATGGTATAGGCCAGTGGCGTATCCAAGGGGGAATCCTACGGGATCCTAGGATCCCCCCTGAGCCTTAAAGGCCTTTTCGGCCGGCGGCCTTTTCGGCACGCGCAGCTTTGCCGAAAAGGCCGCTAGCAACGCGCGAAGCGCGGTATCCTGGCTTCTTTAAGAGTCGGAAGACCACGCGAAGCGTGTCTTGAGAGTTCTAGAGCACTTAAGAAGGGCCTTTAGCGCCTCCAGGGCCGTCTCTGAACATGACCAGAAGGCCCTTTTAGGCGTTCAAAAGAAGCTTTGAGCATTTCAGAGGGGCCCCTGGCCAGACGAAAGGGCCCTTTTCCGGGTAAGAGGGGCCCCTGAACATGTCGAAATGCGCCCTACAGCAAGAGGGCCCTGACACGTCGGAGGGCCCTCTGAGCATGTCGGCAGGGCGACAAAGCAGCCAGCGCAGTCCCTTGCCAGGTCTGAAGGGCTCCTTAGCAGGGTGAAGGGCCCCTGGAGAGACCGGAGGGGCCCTGGAAAGTTGAAAGGGCCCTTTGAAGGTCAGAGGGGCCCTTGACCTGACCAAAAGGGGCCCTGATCAGGTCAGAGGGCCCCCTGAACACGTCGAATGGAACCCTTGCCAGCACAGAAGGGGCCCCTGGGTATATAAACCACTGCAACTTCGCTGTAGATAAACACAATATGTAATAACGGAGCAGAATAAGCACGTGATTTGACTTCGAATTAATTTCCGTAACACAACGATCTTGTGAAAAACAGAAACATAAAAACACAAATATTTGAGAGCCACAGAAAGGTGCAAATTATTTTACTAATGAAGACGAATACCTAATTAGAGCAAGTATTGTGGTGGTTCTAAAAGCGTTGTATTTCCTCGCATCTTCAACAAGTACTTAGGCAAGTACTGTCTTGTATGCGCCACCAATGCGCCACGATCCCTCCAAAATCGGTCACGTTTTGATGACAAAGCATGGTTCCTAGCAATCTGATTTCGCATTATTCTGAGGAAAAAACTATGTATTAGAACCAAATAACTGACATTATAATTTACTTTTACCGCGTAAATATATATTTTTATGACTTTCTAGTAACATCATAAATAATTTTTTGCTTCTCTCAATCATTTATGAGCTTTTCCGGAAAACGTCATACACCATGAATTTGCACTTGTATAGCCAATAAATTTGCACGTGCCACGCGCCGCTCAACATGCACAGTCCTAAAGCGGCTTATCATGTGCCGCTGGTCGGCACATAGCGCATGCGCCGGGTGGATCGTTTCTCTACACATCTGTGTTCAAGAGAGGTGTTCACCTGGGGTTTTGAACTGAGATAGCAGTTTGTTTTGTAGAGCAGATCTAAAAATTAGTTATGGCTGAAGAATAAACTCGCAACGTAAAGTAGTTTCGACACAGGATTAGTCTGCATTTTTTTCGACCCTCCCCGAAAAAACAGCTTCGGTAGTTTGCGGCCAGGGCCGGGCGCCGGAGGTAGGACACTCCTGAACGTGTACCTGATCACGACGCCTCGTTAAATATCGCTCAGCCGCCCGGGCTGCGCGGGGCAACCCTTTGTCAGAAGACGTATAGGCGTCTGGCGGAGCCAGAACGCCAGCCTTGCTATCGTACTTTCTCGTGTGAAATGAAATACAAAGTGAAACTTACTCTTTCTCCACATATATCCATTCACTGTGTTTCCTAACCAAAGACATATTGTAGTTTTTGAGCTCAAGATGCACCGTACTGGTTGAATTTCAGACAACTTTCAAGGTAAACTTATTCCCTTTAAAAACCCGTGGCTCGGCGATTCTTGCGTTGCCGAGAGATTATAGACCCTGCTACCGTTATTGCAACGATATTTTGTAGGTAATTTCGTGGACGGAACAGGGGTGGACATGCGAACGTGCAGTGTGACCCAGAGTTTGACCTGCGCAACATTGCCAGTGGTGTGGTCTTATTTCAGCTTCATCGGTCCAGCTGTTTCTCAACTATAGCAGGATAACGTTTTCTGACACCCCTGACGCGGCAGGTGTTACGCGCCATGCTGACCTCCCACTTGAGACAAAACATGTCAATAACATAATGTTATTGAATGGGGCTATCAGATGGCGAAGACTGCTTGTCAATCGGATGCAGGATTAAAAATATAAGCTTCTGAAAAGCGTTATGGTCGGGTCGGGCATACAATTGGGTCAGGTTGACCAATTGTATGTGATGAAAATCCGGTATTCAGTGATGACTCTGCGTGCTTCGCGCTCGCTCGTAATTAATGCTTAGGCCTTAGATCAAAACTCGTTGACTCTGGAAGGCTTCGCCGGCGCAAATTATGCCAACAAAAACTATGGATTTGCTTACACTGAAATAAATTATAGCTTTGATCAGAGGAAACCGCATTCAAAGTAAAATTGATTTAATGTAGCAATCCAATGGTGAAAACCCGATCTAAATCGGGACAGTGGTTGCAAAGTTACTAGCTTCCGAAAAGCGTCTGTTCTGACGGGCCGGGTCGGGCCGGGTCAAATGTAAATTTGTATAGCATGTTGACGACAAACCTCACGAGTGCTTCGCGTCCGCTCGGTTAAGCCACCGCCAAGCGACGACGGCAACACCAAAGGCCGGTTCGGGTTTCTGTCCGGGCAGTACCGGTCCGGGCGTCATCCCTTGGGATGTTGGCGTCGTGCCGGGACAGTTTATCAGCTGGCCAGGATGCCACTCCGATCAGACGACAGTGACAATCGTCATTCCGGCCCAGTTGATCCCGGCCAGTAACCGGCGTAACAAACCTGACAATGGCCGCCATCTTGTCTGCCACGCCACGGGCATGGAGAGAGAGAGGTGGTGTTGGTGTGTGTGTGTGGGGGGGGGGGGGTGCGTGTTTGCTGGAGCTAGGTCTTACACAGGTGTGTCATCTTATCAACTCGGTTGTTTCTTGAAAGTTTGATGCTTTTACCATTGAAATGGAATAACTCTCACGTAGGTGTCAACCTTTACGAGATAGGAATAATGCAAGTTTATAGAACGATTGAAATAACGCATATTACATTGCTTACATAGGCATCTCACAATATCAATTCCGAGAGGTTTGAGGACAAGCAAATACTTCCAGCCTGTTGCAGCCGGGCGTCCAGCGCCAGCCCTGCGTTTTAAAATAACCTGCGCAACAACATCTAGTGCAACACTCCCCTCTGAGAGACGACTCGGCGTCGCGCAGGTAACCCAGTGACCTCTGCGAGCGCCTGCCCGCCTGTCGCCGGCCAAAGGTCGCCTCGGTCACCGACTTGTCGCCGTCGGTCGCCGTCCGCTGGGGTCGCCGGCGTCTGCCGACCGCCTCGGCGGGGGGCCGCCCGGGGCAGTCAATGACGGTCATTCGGACGCCTGATAGTGGCTGGTTTGCGGCCGGGCTAATCCGGCAATACGAGCCGCCGCGCCGCCGGATAAGGGCCTCGCTGCCATGGCGGTGGAGCGTAAACGACGCTGGAATCCGGGTGGTGGTGGATCCAGGGCGGCGGTGTAATAGGTGGGTCTCGGAGATGGCCGCTGGTCGGAGTGCTGGCTGGGAAATGGGACGAGGAATGTGTTGCAGTGGTGGTCTTCACTGATGCTGTCCGTAGCGGTTTTATTTCTCACGAGGCAGTCTGAGAAATCTTTGCCAGATTCTGTGAAATTGGTGGTTCAATTGTTAAGATAGATATATGTTATGTGAAAAGTTGCAGGTACAGAAAATGGCTCACAGAACGTTTGCCTTGATAACTATTGGATGCCGCGCGGCCATAGCATGGTCGGTCATCCCGGTCCACAAGCTCTAATCAATACCGTTGTGATTATTGTAAATTGGTTCCAAATTGGTTCCACTTAATGTTTGCTTATCACTACTGATTTCTTATAATTGCGTGGTGCCCAACAACATTCCTATACAATTATGCTGCCCCAGAACCTGGTTAATTTCACTCGATCACTTGGTCCTGAGTAAACAATGTAATGATAAACGGCACCGACCACAACAGGACTAGGCTGAGTTCTGACTCGTCAATTCCCGCGAGGATTCCGGGGAATCGGTAGAAAAGTGCTTTCTATCGACTCCCGTAGCAAATAGTTAACAGGAATAACAGTGTATAAGTACATTTCCGAATGGCAGTGGAGTAAAATGCCCGCCGGGGATTCCAGGGATTCCTGCCGGGAATGTAACGGTCAGAACACAGCCTAAAGCCGATGCCCATGTGATGATTCAGCCCATATAGTAAAAGGTCGATCCACCACATTTATTCAGCAGTCTATCTAGAGTCACAGTGGTTTGCAGTGTCAGAGGTACCAGATACATTTACCAGAGGAAGGATTCTGATGACAGGGGCGTCAATTTCCAAAAATGATTGGGGGCCCCAATGCTAAATTTATAGATTCCGATTCGATTCTTACCATGCAACGCCATAGTCCTAATGTTAAAATTTGAAATTATTGGGGGGCGGGCACCCCCAAAAGCATGCAAATCGACACCAGTGTCTGATGACCAGAATGACTTGCTACCCCCTTCGTCATTGCGCAGACCCCAGTTCACGGTTTCAAGCTATGCCGTACAGCATAACTTCAGGCGCATACTACTAGTGCCATCTAGGGACAGTACTATAAGTAGACATCATTACCTTCCCCGTGCCGAAGGGGATACTATCACAGGCTCACAACGAGTTTGTGCCTGGTTTGCACCCCGGGAGAAGAAAACTGCGAAAGTGACAATTTACCAGAGGAAGGATCAATCGAGCACGAGTCTGCCTTGCCGCAGTGTTTTGTGGTTTGTATAAGATCTCTTGACATTTGTTTTTGTTTGGGTAAAAGGCAGGGTAAAAAATTATATTTTAAACTGATATATAGGCATCACTGGGTGGTCGGTTTAAGGTTAGTGATGCTATTTTCCCAAAATTTCCTGACTTATACAAATCCGATACCGAACAGGAGGCATTTTTATTGACCAAATACCGACCGAATTGGATTAAAGCTAAACATTTTCAAAGTTTGACCGATTTTAAATCTGTAGGTTTGTTGTTGGTGATGTAAAAATGTATTGTAACCGGGTATGTCCGTCTAATGTACTATGTTTTAAAGCTCTCGATTTTTAACCGCACGTGCTACATTTTGAAAACTGCACATGTTGCAAACCACAAACAACATGGCAGCATGAAAATCATCAAACCACTTGAGTAGCGATGTGGACAGATATAGAAAGAGTTTTCTGCGGTAGAGGCATACATTTCAACGAATTACCTACGATAAAGCACAGCGGCTGTTTCTTATAAGTTTCAATTTAGACCATCGTAGGTGGAATTGCTCCCGGAAAAAGTTTGTTGAAGAAGTGCGTTAGACAAATTTTCAAAAAAACAATGTAGTTTCTGAAGGGAAACGAGACGGGCAGCAGTCGTTGGTGAGGACAGAACGTCATTCATGATGTGGAAGCTTCTTGTTGTCCAGAGCCAGAAAAAAATCATACGACGTCGGAGCCAAAGCCTCGGCCTCCATGCCCACGGATGCCTATTCACACTATTCTAAAACGGACGTTCAACTGCACCCATATAACCACCACGCAAGCCATTGATATAAAGAGATGGGTTGAGATGGGCAGATTGGTCTGAGGATAACCCAGGCGTAGTTTGAGAATCTCCTGGTCTCCGATGGAGCCCCCAACTTTTGCTTGAGTGGGCAGTTAACCCCAATGCCCGTGCACTTGGGTCAACTGAAGTGTCCGACCAGGCCCCACTTCACAGCCAAAAAGTAACGTTCGGGGGTGGCAATGAGAGGGAGTAGAGCGGCCACCATTGGTCCCTTCTTTCGAAAGACGAGCAGGGGAGGCCTGACGAGACTCACCAAGAAAGCTGCTATCTCACAGTAAATACCTAGAGCCGTTTCTGGAGGAGCTTGGCGCAAAATTTGGCATCCGTCGCCGCTAAAGAATGGCTTCAGGAGGATGGCGACACTGGCGACAGCCCCATACCGCCAAAAATTCACTGTGGAATGGCTCAAGAACACTTCTGCAAACCACCACACACCTTGAAGGGCGCGATCAGTGGCCTTCCTCATCTCATCGACCTTCAGCCCCCTATATTTATTTTTGTATGCGCTACTCAAGTCCCGTGCTCTACACGTGACAACCCCAAGAAGATCCATGAGCTGGAGGACGCCATCGTCGGAAACTCTGTCGCCTTCCTGCGCACATGGTCGACAAGGCCATCACGCACCTGCAGACAGTTCGTCTGCCCTCGCTGACGGCGCAAAGGCTCGCCATAGAGCATATGATCTAGACGCTACAGTAAGGAGTGCTGAAGGATGATAGCTTTAACTTGTGTTGTAGAAATAAATGTTTTGCCATTTCATCTGGCAATACACCCCCCTTTGATACCACACATTGAACCAATAAAATGTTTGATATAATAAAATAATAAACCTGAGTACACCTTTGGCCCACACCCCTGTATATGTTCTATTGATACAATACGTATTTTTAAGAATCTCACTCACTCTTGTGAGCAGTATCTTCTCTATTGATATAATAGTGATGTGTTCTATTTAGTATTCATATTAATTAATTGAATTTGGAGCAAATTAAGCATCAATTTGTTGAATATAAATTAAAATTTGTAAACATGTGACAAAAAGTGAATTATTTCAGATTAGGCTGGCCGCAAAATGTCAAAAATGTCTTAGCCTGACCCTGATCTCTGATTACAAAATCGGTCACACAATTTGTTCTGTTACCAAACTTTTGGTAAACAATTGACATCACTATTCAGGGTACATGCAATAAGCTTGGTTTAGCGTTGTACTCTGAACCCATTGCCTTCTTCGCAATCCATTCGGCTAAGAAACCAAACAAAAAACATACAAGCTGCTACTGTTAGTGTATAGCAGTGCTCTGATAAAACGTAAACCATAACACACAGCTCAGCATATTTGTTTACATTAATCGGTTTTGATGTTTTTTTTTGCGATAATAGCCGTTTTAACGACGGGTTATTTTGCGCGAAATGTCTTAAAATGTTTTTTAAAATGTTTTAGTAGTAGTTGCTTGCACGATGGACTAATTGGCGAAAAATGTTTTAACCCTCGCCCTACGGTCCAATACGGCGAGGGTTAAAACATTTCTCGCAAATTAGCCCATCGTGAAGACGGCTACCACTGAAACATTTTAAAACATTGTAAAATGTTTTAAAACATTTCGCGCAAAATAAGGCATCGTGAAAACGGCTAATGTCATGACAGTGTATCACAAACTCAATAGGAGCTAGGAGCATGTGCATTATCTTGATCACATACATCTATGCCGTATTTTTATGTGTGCCATCATGAAACGAATCAGCTATATACAATTATTCTAGCAATGTCTCCTAGATGTTGTGTTTACCGTAAAAAAATTACCAAATAAATATTTGCTTATCGCTTAGAAGAAAACAAATAATTCAAAAGGTCAATCGCCAATACCCCCGCTTGAAAGTTCCATCACCCCAAGTGGGATAATTATCCCTCATTTGAAACCACTGCACTATGGGCCACAAGCCCGATCTAGCCCGCCATAATCGATCGGAGTGATTTCTTCCATTTCGATATGGCAACATACATGACACTGTTCAGAATTGACCATGGACTAAGAAAATGAAATAGTTTTTTTAGTGCATCACACATGGAAAGTTTAAAACGGCCCACCGAAACACGGAACCTTTGTACAAGCTACAGAAGGGAAGTCCGCGGCTCTCGAAAACGAGTATGTTTACGATGTAATGAACGAATGATGATAGACAAAAAATAAAAATGCCGCATGTTTTATTTTTAAGTTTAAAATGGAACCTTGGCTAACCATCTGGTGAAATCAAATTAAAAACTAAAAAGTAGAGGGTTTTCCTGCTTTAAATTACTTTGTGTTTGACACAAGTCACAACAAAAATGTCAGCAAAAACTTGAAGTTTTTCTATAGATCAGATCTAATGAATAACACAGATAACACGGAAATACGAGCATGGTAGTGCCCTCAATGGTTTGGCTTGCTGAGGCAAGTCAAACTTCCTGCCCCAACTTGCCCCCGCATCCAAGCGGGGTGATTTATTATTTCTGCGCCGCCCCGCGCCGCGCAGCCGCTGCCGTGCCTGCGAGAAGGTGGGGGGTGGGACCCCCTGTTAACTCCAAACCAAGCAACATAGAGCAACCACGGCAGAACCTAGCATGTGCCTGTCAATGTGCAGGAATCTAACGGTATGCATGTTTAGGTTATAGGGCTAAAAAATCGTTCGACCTTCCAGGATCAAGGCTGAATGACACCAACTCGACCACTTCCAGAAATACTATTTTGCTCTCTGAGGAAACATTGCAATATAAAAATTGATAAATGGAATTAAAAGTCATATTCCTAGTTTCAGTTGCTGCACCAGAAATACTAAAAAATATATTATGTTTTTTCGCCATCTGCGTCAAAAAATTCATAAAGATGCATTTTCACACAAAAATGACGTTATGAGTTTCTTACCACTTACTGGAGCCATCACTTCAGTCAATAAATAATGAATTGCTCTTGAAATTTGTTTTTGGTTAGGGTATTTTTCTACCCATTGCTTTAAATGTATTTCGCTTTTTTAATATTTTTGGAAATTTTTTTAATTTTGTAGTTTGATTTTTAATAAAAATATAATTTTATTTTATTTTGGGGTTCTTAAAAAAAAAAATAAAAAAAGAAAAAAAATCATCAAATGTAGTTTTTCTATCTTGCGTCGTTTTAGGTTTGCAATTGCCTAACGAAACTCATTTCAACGTTTTTTCCAAAAAGCGTATCGTTCTTACCACCAACCATGACGTCACTAAAAACGTCATTCTATCTTTCAAACTTCTCAACCAATTTCAATGCAAATCTGAAGCATATGTATAATTGTTTTTCACTTTGGTTACTGCAAAATTTCAAACAAGATTAAACTTGGATGCCGTAGATGAGTTATGTTAAGAAAACCCTCAGGGGAACGTCGCTTTGAGTACGGCGAGCGGTTAAAAAATACTATTGAAAAAAAAACACGGATGCTAATATGGAGAACCAAGTATGTACAATACCTTAAACCGATTTCAAAGCAAATACCTATATTTTTGACTGACTTGTGCCTCCCTAAGTACTAGCCGTTGGCCAATCAGAATATGTGGCCAAACCCGAAATACGTGGCCGGCCCTACGCCCGCGGATTCAAGAGCCATCTTGGTGACAAAAGATGAGTTAAATCGATTGGAATTCGTACGAAATGGCTTCCAAATTCATATAAATTGCTCAAAGTTTCCATACCAATGACCGGAGGCCGAAAAAAGGTCATATGAGGTCAATAATCAGTTATGGCGGGCTAGATCCGGATTCTGGCCCATAGTGCACTGATCTAAAGACTTTGGATTCGCCAGATGCTGTGCTATACCTCATAGACTTGTCGAGTTGAAAATACAGAAAATATACGATTTTGCATTTGGCCTGGAACATGTTCAAGACGGTCACATGCACGGGGGTCGCCAGCACCGTGTCGGCGCCAATCTTGGCGCCTATTGATCTGGGCTGAAACTAGATACTTCCGTGTTTTATGGGTACTTTCTCGCTCACACGTCCAAACGCATTGCTGTCCAGGACAGCAACGCACGGCAGGGAATGAGAGAAACTGGCGGAAAACGCTTCAGATGGACTCTGCAGGCAAGTTGCTCCGGCTATTTAACTAAAAGTTTCAAACAATGATGTCGAAAATTTATTGAAGTTGAATGATTTATGCTTCGTCATTTTGTCATGTATTTGTTTAAAAATAACTTTTTTCAGAGCATGATTTGGGTTGAGTATCACATTAACAAAACTTCTTCGGTTTCATCAATATGGTCTTCGGCATCGGCCCTACACAAACTTACATGGCAACGGGCAATTTCGCTCATCGTAAATAGCCCATACTGCCATACAAAATACAACTTGAAGAATAGTTTTGACTTCACAGCCGAAAATGGAAGACAGTTGGGTCGAAAGACATCGCTGAATGAGCTCAAACAAAACGAGTTGAAAACAAAGTGATGGATGTTGTACGACATATAGGTAAGCGAGAACAACATACCTGCATGAAGTGTTTACCATTGTCCCAAGAAATCTCGTGTGTGTCTGTGCGCGCGCATGTGCTGTGTACCTGGCACTTGGCGCAAGCTACACATCTCTTCGGAGTTGTTAGAGTACTGCTCCAGAAGCCGTCTCTCGTGCTCTCTTTGTTCAATCTCAGCCGCCAGGTCGCTGCAGCTGGGGCAGTTCGCGGCGTCGTTCATAGATGTCGCTGCCATCGCCGCCTCCGTGGAAGTAGACAGTCCCGCAAGACGCCGCTGGCCATCGCGGCCGCCCAGCTCACGGTAGCTTGGTAGCGTCGGCTATCGGAGAACAAAATAGCCAAACATTGGAACAAAATAGCCAAACATTGGAATCGCTCACCTACCTAGTGCTAATAATTCGCTTGTGTTTGCTATTGAACATATACAACAGGCCGGGTTCATTCTGCTGCAGCCAAAGCTGTGTTGCACTTTGCGGAATTAAAGTGCGTACCAAACGCCTAACGGAGGACGGTGGCGTAAATTGATCCACCCTGTTCTAGTTTTGTTTTCCCGAGCCATGATATTAACCAACCGATTTTAGATGTAAAGGAGGTCTCTAGC
>VOPJ01005082.1:0-22923 GCA_014673585.1 Semibalanus balanoides | reverse complement strand
GGGAGCCGTCCCCGTCAAACGCTACCTCAGAAGGTCAGTACCAGTGGGAGCCGTCCCCGTCAAACGCTACTTCAGAAGGTCAGTACCAGTGGGAGCCGTCCCCGTCAAACGCTATTTCAGAAGGTCAGTCCCAGTGGGAGCCGTCCCCGTCAAACGCTACCTCAGAAGGTCAGTCCCAGTGGGAGCCGTCCGGTCAGTACCAGTGGGAGCCGTCCCCGTCAAAACGCTACCTCAGAAGGTCAGTACCAGTGGGAGCCGCCTCCGAGACAAAGTGCACTCGGCGGTGACCAGGAGACGGGAGTCTAAAAGCGACAGAAATGTGATATGATATTAGTTTAGGATTGAATACCAACGCATATTGGGCTCTCAGAGGGAATATTTGATCAATAAACCACCAGATGGACTGTTTTTCTTAGAGCCGCTGTCAAATTTCCTGTTAAGACAAGCCCACATTTTCAAATAAAAGACATTGCCATAGGCCAATAGCGCTGCGCTCGTTTCCTTGGAATTAGCCGTGCTTAGCAAAAGGTGAAATCCGTATTATGTTCTGTAACTAATGATTGGTCTCAGGTGACCATCAGTCTCAGCCTTGAGAATGTATCGTTTGACAGGCTATGCCAAGCTTTGTACATACCCCGTCGTGGTCTCAGCACTGATACACCTGTTTAGTCATCTAAGAATTGCTGTATTGCAAATAATGATATTGCACTCCTGGTTGAGTTTCTACCAGCTCAAGTTGTCTATCGGAGAGACACAGCGACATTACAATATACTGGACCTCCGTCGAGAAAAGGAACACACTTCAAACGTCGGTGATAGGATTCATACTAAAAATAATAATGCAGGGAAACTGCTCTAATATATTATTTGAGGGGGGAGATAAAACAAGTTAATAAAATGTGTATCATTGGGGACGCAGTATTATGAATATGTTTCGTGTTACTGTTACAAATGGCCACATTAATCACCTGGGCCCAATCCTACCAAATGCCAAGAATACGCATTGCGCAATGGCGCATTGCACAATTTTGCATTACTTTCAAGTACGGAATGCCGTAGACATTAGCGGATCCAAGGGAGGCGGGGGGAGGCGGCAGGGGCTTTATCCCCCCATATTGCCTGAAATCGGCGAAAAGTTGACACATTTTCCAACATAGAAGAAAATCTAACCAGTAAGACGCCTTAAATGGCGAAAGACGAGCGAGCCCGAATAAAACCGCGTCAATTTAGTATTTGCCCTACGGAGGTTGGTTCTGAGCAAGGCATGCTTTTCAATTGTTTCCGCTATGTGTTGTTTTGCCGTCACAAATAGATTCGAACTAAATCAATACTTTGAACTAAATAGGTTTTGCAGCATTATTTTATATTTGCATTTATAAGCTTCATGATTGTAGGCAAAAATACATTTTGGGTGGATATTGGACATGGGCGTCGGAGACGGGGGGGGGGGCGGGGCGGACGCGTCCCCCCAGTTGAAGAATAGGAGGGGGACGTCCCCCCAAGAAAGTTGACTGATTTTTTTCTGAATTGGTGCCAAAGGAAATTGAACCTCATTTATTTCCCGGTCAAATAAGAGGTCACTTTTAACCCTATCGGGACAAAGCCAGCATTTTTCGAGACAGGTGCCTCCGGTCGGGGGAGGGGGAGGCCATCACAGGGGGGGGGGACAGTCCCCATAACTATCCGACGTATTGCGATACTTCAATAATCGCATGTCAAAAGTTCCTTTTCGGTCTTGGTTTGTACAGTCGGTCTATTATGTATCTTCATTCTTTCCCTTTTTAGTTTATAAAACTCATCTAATTTCATTTATGTGTACATGAAGGACTGATACAAGGGACCATGTGGTACCTACCTAGGTAGGTACCCAATGCTCCCTTAAATCAGTCCTTCATGTACACAGAAATGCAATTAGATGAGTTTTAGAAACGAAAAAAGGGAAGATACAAAATAGACCGACTGTACATACTTTTAATAATTCAAACCATTTCCAGTCTTCAGTCAGGCCTGAGAAAGCCCTTAAAAGGGCCCTTGCTCCTTTCCAAAGGGCTCTCTGATAGCCCTTTGGACATTTTTTTACATTTTTGTGACATTTTTGTGACTTTGTGACATTTTTTCGAATATTTTTGAATTTTGAGACTCAAGTCATTTGTATCGTAATATCTATGAATTATGCCAAGTCTCAAACAAGGGTTAAACTTAATTTATAAGACAAAACATGTCAACAGCATTTAATGGGGTTATAAGATGGCGAAGACCGCTTGCAAATCGGATATGCGGGATTCCAAAGATATAAGCTTCTGAAAAGCGTTATGGTCGGGCCGGGCCGGCTGGGCCGGCTGGGCCGGGTCGGCCGCTTATATGTGAGAAAAATCCGATATTCAGTGAGGACTGGGTGCGCGCTTCGCCCTCCCTCGTCATAATTTTGTACTAAGACATGTTTGTTTAAACCGTTCAATAAGGTTCAAGGAAGCCAAATCCAATGGGTTACCAAATTTGTTGAAACTTTTTGAAATGTAGCCCCCATACCACCTGCAGCCCACGTTCTGGATCCACCAGTGGCCGTAGATGCGTACCTGTGTCATCTGCGGCCCCCGGTCGCCGTGCGTTTGACGTCAGCATGCCGTGATTGGACCAAACAGCATATTTGTCATGTCGAATACAAAATCCAGACCTATCATGCTTAGGGAGTCATAAGCCAGACAAAAATACGCACATTGCTCTGAAATTTAGTTTAGGCATTGTCTTGGCTTTGTTCTCGATATATTTGATGTTTGTTGAATTTATTTTTATAATGTTAATTTTGCAGTTATGTAAAAAACAAGCATTTTTTGTTTTCATAACTAGATCAAAATTTACAAATATGTTAAAAATCCAGGACACAAGTATTGAAGAACTAAGAATGAACGATGTACAAACCGAATTTCAAAGCAATGTCTATATTCTGTACTGTGTCGTGGCCCCATAAATATGACAGACTTGAATTTTGTATTCGACTTACGGCACAATATCGGCTGTGCCTTGCAGAAGACAGTGCCACTTCGTAATTATACAGTGTTTATTTACGCGAGAGTGCAAAGCGCTTGCTCGTCCTTCCGTGGTATATGCAGCAAATATGAATGTGAGTGGTCCAACTCGACTCGGCCCGACCCAACCCGACCCGGCCGACCCTGCCGACCCGTGGTGACACTTTTGAGAAGCTCATATCTCTGCAACCACACGTCCGATTGACAAGCGGGCTTTTTGCTAAACAGACCATTCAACCTTCCCTGTTTGAGACCAGTGCGACTCATCATGTGGATAACTAACGTTATCTTCCGTTGACTCAGCGCCTGGACAGTGACTACTGGCTACCACTTGGCTCTTGGCACTGCGCGTGACGCGTGCCACGTGAGGGGTGTTGAAAAGTATTCCCTCGCAAAAACTGTGCAACGGCTGCACTATGTGCCACAAGCCCGATCTAGCCCGACATAATCGGTCGGAGTGTTATTTTTTGCAATTAAATATGGAACATACATGAAAATTTTCAGAAGTGACAATGGACTAAGAATATGATAATAGTTTGTTAGTGCAATCACACATGGAGGTATAAACGGCACCGAAGCACGGAACTTTGTATAAAGCTTGCAGCAGGGAGTCCACGGCTCGCGAAAACGATGTACGTTTACGATGTAATGACGAATGAGATAGAACAAAATATTTCGATTTTCCATGTTTTTAGGTTGGAATGGAACCTACGCTATACTGTGAAATCAAATTTAAAACTAAAAGTATGGTTTTTCGTGCTTTTAATGACAATTTGTGTTAACATAACAGAAATGTCAGCAAAAACTTAAATGCAGTTTTTCGATACAGCCGATGTAATGAATAACACACGATAACACGGAAGTACGAGCATGGTCGTGACACTCAATGGTTTGGCTTGCTGTGACAAGTTCATCTTCCTACTTAACTTGCCCCCGCACCCAAGCGGGGTGATTGTATTATTTCTGACGCCCACCGCGCGCGCAGCCGCAGCCAAGCCTGCGAGAAGGTGGGAAAGGTGGGACCCCCTGTTTACTTTCAAACCAAGCAACATAGAGCAACACGGTAAGAACCAGCATGTTGCCTGTAATGTGAGTAATTTAACGGTATGCAATTTTTACGTTTAAGATTAATGGTTGACCTTCCAGGTTAAGTAAATCACCTCAACTCGACCATTTCCAGAATAACGATTTTGCTCGGTGAGAAAACATCTCAATTATACATCGATAAATGTAAATAAAAAGCATATTCCTAGGCAAGTTTTGTATCAGAAATACGAAAAATATATTTATTTGTTCGCATCTGGTCAAAAATTCAAAAACGTTTATTTTCCCAAAATGACGTTACGAGTTCTTTTATTTAGGGAGCCATCAGTCAAAAATATAAAAATTGCTCTGAAATTTGGTTTAGGTATTTTTCATACCCAGTGCTTTCTCATATAATTCGTTTTTTTACAATTATTAATATTTTAAGTTTGTAGTGATTTTCCCCCTCAAAATTGTTTTTATTTGATTTTGGAGTTCAAGAAAACAAAGTTGTGAAAATCCGAGAACACCAGTTAAAGAAAATGCAGTTTTCTATCTTGCATCGTTTTCGTTTTGCGATTTACTACAAAACTTTATTTTCAACGATTTTCCCAACATTTATAGTTTTTCCACCAACATGACATCACTAAAAGGTCATTATCTGATCTCTAAAACGCACATATCTGATCAATTTTGACAGCGTCTCTACCATTCGATCCGGCTTGGTGAAAAATGTTGCCTATATAAGTTCTATCGACTTTGATCTATTCTAGGTGGACCAAATTGGCCCAAAACCACTAGCTTGCCGGCTTTTGTCCAGTTTGGTCCACTTAGGTTGGACCAAAATGGGCAAAACTCATCATGACACTGTTGTTGACCAAGCCGGATCGAAAGGTGAAGACCTTGTCAAAGTCGGTCACATATGTTCGGAGCGTGACGTCTGCAACGATTTTTGGCGGTGTGGTCCAATTTGGTCTTTTTTATAGAATCAAAGTGGATAAATTTAAATACGGCACCATTCTGGGCCTCGCCAGAACGAATGATGAAGACCCAGCGGCCTTCCCAAACCGATCCCATTGGTTCGAAGCATGACGGCATCTGCAACCATTTTTAGTGGTTTTGGACAGTTTGTTGCAATTTAGTCGACTTATATTTTACCAAAGTGTCTAAAATCGAATACGGGAGCGTCTTAGACCCCGACAGATCGAATTGTGAAGAACCGATCCAAATAAGTCCCATAGGTTCGCAGATATCTGCCCTTTTGGGGTAATTCGAAAACACGAACGTTTATCGGTGGCAAATATGGAATTAAGAGGAAAAACGCACAATTTGTATTTGTTCGTTGCAAGGCAAAATATTGGCAATCATTTTGCGAGATGAAAATTTGAAATCAGAGGTGGACCCTGAGTCACTCAAGGTCAAATAAAAAAGGTTACGAGCTCACGTAGTTAAGGTCATTTAAGGTTACGCAACAAATCTCAGAAATATAATCTCCGTTTCATTACGAATTCATCTTTGTACCTAAATATTTGCGATAATTGATTAAGTGAAATGCGTTATTTTGGCCACCAAAAATACCTCTGAAGCGTGACCTTGGAAAATGCCTAAGGTAACTCGAAAATAACTATAAAATCTGAGATCAGATAGAGCTAATATTGAGCCTGCTGATTTCAGGACCTAGCCATGCAGATTCATTTTGGGTAAACATTGAGAAATAAGGGTGTAATTTGGGATAAACAATTGCCGAAATGTCGTTGAATGCCCTATCATATATTTCAGGAACGGCTTAGCCGATTGTGTTAAAATTTGTTGTGTGTTAGGGACCTCTCAATCGCTACTTTCTCCACAAGTCAGGGGTGGGATGCTTCTACACGTGAGCACGTGTGCACGTGCGCACCCTATCTGTATCTCAGAAGCTATGCTTCCCCGATCGAGTTGAAATGCACCATACATTTCCCTCGCGCTCGCTCGTTCATCACCAACTACAGCGTCTTACTGGAAGATTAAAAGTGCTACACGAGATCGGTAAAAGTGCAGTACAAAGACCGAAGTTGAACACTGCTGAACTTCCACTCGCTTGTCAGCTGACTTTTCCATTGCTTCCAGATGGTGAACGTTGTTACCAGATCGCGTGTTACCAATTTATAACTTTTGGAATCACCACAAAGCCACCATCTTCCGTGTCTATTCTTGTCCTACTCCTGTCCGTTGTTGACCAGTGGCTTTGAGCACCGGGCTTAAAATGGCCATGCAACCCAGAGACCCTTCTAGTATATGCCGACAGTGATGTGATTTGTCGATTAGGTTACTCTTATTAACTTATTGTTAAGTCGTTCGTGTTGGGTGGCTCGATTACCTACATAAGAATGTTAAAAAAGTATTTCTTAATCGAAACGAGTCGTTTGTGCTCGCTCGTCCTTCCGTGGTAAAAGGGGCGGCGCCACCAGTGCGGGGGGAGGGGGGATGCATCCCCTCCTATCTTCAGACTGCAGGGTACAGTACCCTCTTTCCCAGCAAACTTTTGTTAGAAAAAATGTACTCCGTGTATATATTTGTATTTATGTGTCGCAAATTTTACATATGTACTTACTCCGTGTATATATTTTTCTTCATGTGTCGCAAATTTTACTGTGTTGAAGCTCAATCAATTTGGTGACATTGCCTACTAACAACACAGGGGGACGGGGTAAGTCAGGACCCCATATCAGGCCTAACTTTAGATAGGAGGCAAGTACAGTCCACTCCTATCTAGGTGACTTCTGCGATTGTTATTTGGTAGCGAGCCAAGCTATGCACCACTTCTCCAACAGGCTAAAAATGCATACCTTACCCAGCCAATCGGAAGAATTGAGTGGGCACCCCATGGGTACACCCGATCCATGACAATCACTGTGTTCAGTGCCAACTAATGTGGGTGACTATCACTGGGTGTGGCGTGTGCCAGCACCCTTCACCAGTGGCGGATCCAGAAAATCTTCAATGAGGGGGCCATCAATTGCAGTGGTGCCCCTACCTATACCCAAATCTGAAAACTCGACGGATTTGGTCCACTTTATTTTGAGGTGCCCTAATTTAATACATTTTTTTTTTGGCAAATGCTAAGGACCCCTCAGGTCAGCAAATGCTTAAAGACCCCTCAGCCGGCCAGAAGTGCCCCCTGAAGGCGGCTAGAGTGCCCTCAGGCAACAAGACGTGCCCCTCAGGCGGCTAGAAGTGCCCTCTCAGGCCGACAAAGTGCCCCCTCAAGGCCGCAAGAAGTGCCCCCTCACGGCGCCAGAGCTGCCCCTCAGGCGCCCAGAGTGCCCTCAAAGCTACGAGGCCCAGGGGGGGGGGGTGGGGGCACTGGCCCATGCCCCCCCCCCCCCTCTGGATCCGTCACTGCCCTTCACGCGTGCAACGTGAGGGTTGTTGACAAGTATTTTCTCGCAACAACTCCGCAACGACTGGATAGATTGTGTGCGAATATGGTGTGTGGTCAGATTGCCCTCAGCCGCCACTTTCCCACAATTCAGGGATGGGGTGTCTCTGCACGTGCACACGAACACACCCCTATTACATATATCAGGAACGGCTGAGTCGATTGTGTTGAAATTTGGTGTGTGATTAGGGATCTCTCAGCCGCCGTCTTCCCACAAGTCAGGGACTCTGCACGTGCGCACGTGCTCGCCCATTCGTTATCTCAGGAACGGCTGAGGCGATTTTTTAAAAGGGATTTCTCAGACCTTTTTTTCCCACAAGTCAGGGGTGGGGACCTTGGCACGTGTGCACGTTTGCAGCTTTTTGTATCTCAGAAAGTACTTGCACGATCGTGTTAAAATTCGCCATACATTTCCTTCGCGCTCGCTCGTTCGTCGTCATCTACGGCGCCTTACTGGTATATTGACAAAATATGAAAATGAGCAATTTAGCTCGACCCGACCCGACCGAGCCGTGGCGACGGTTTTCAGAAGCCATATCTCTGCAACCGCACGTCCGATTGACAAGGTCTTCTTTGCTGTATAGCCCGTCCTCCCTACCATGTTTGAGAAAAGAGCCGACTGACGTGGTTGACTACCATTGCGCTTACCGCGTGCCGCGTGGGGTGGGGGATGACAAGTGTCTTAGCGCAAAAACTCTGCCACGGATGTGCAGATTGTGTGATAATTTGGTGTGTGGTTACTAGTTAGGGTCCTCTCAGCCGCCACTCTCCTTCAACTCAGCCGGGTGTGGTGACTCTGTACGTGTGTACAATACATTTGTGTACAGGTACACCCTATTCTATATTTCAGGGACAGCCAAGCCGAATATGTTTAAATTTAGTTTGTGGTTAGGCACGACTTAGCCGCCACTTTCTAACAAGTTAGGGGTGGAGTGCCTCTGCACGTGCGCACCTTTTTGGTAACTCAGAAACTTTTTGCCCGATCGAGTCGAAATTATCCATAAACTTCGTTCGTGCTCGCTCGCTCATCGCCAACTACGTCGCCTTACTGGTTCGTAAAGATGTTACGAGCAACCGCGAAGCGCGAGATATATCCTCACTGAATACCGGATTTTTACCACATATACGCATCCGACCCGACCCGACCCGACCCGACCGTAGCCCTTTTCAGAAGCTTTAGAATACCGCATCCGATTGACAAGCGGTCTTCACCATCTGATAGCCTCATTCAATCACATTATGTCATTGACGTTTCGTCTCACGTGAGGGATGTGTGTCACGAGCCACGACAGGGGTGTCAGAACACACTACCCTGCTATAGCTGAGAAATGGCTGGACCGATTCAGCTGAAGTTTGGTGTGTAGTTTGAGAATGCACCACTGGCAATGTTGCGTAGGTCAAAATCTGGGTCACACTGCACGTGCGCACGTGCACCTCTGTTCCGTCCACGAAATTACCTACAAAATATCGTGCAATACCGGACCTATATCTCGGCAACCAAAAATTGCAAGGACACGGGTTGAACACAGATATCCCACCCGAATACCCACCCAATCATTAGAGCGGGAGCTAGCAAACTGAGCGTCTGTCAAGTTCAACTTTGAACCCGGCATTGACTGGGGTCAGATCTGAACACCATTGACTGGGGGGAAGGGCGTTAAACGTCCCTGGTTATCTTTCGAAGCACTGCTCGCAGCGAGACGCGCAATACGGCATTCGAAAGCACTCAAGGAGGCGAATCTAAAGCTTGCTCGACAATTTCAAACTAAACCGCGCCCCAATGGGGGGGGGGTTGAACAAGTGGAAAGTTACTGTTGACTAGATAGTACTGTAGAAATTGAAAATACACCAAGCAAAGACACTTACACCCCTAACTTGGATGCTGGATATACGCCTTTGATAAAGTGTTGTATCAAGTTAACGAAAAAGCGGCGGCGCGTAGCGCCGCCAAATTTAACATAACTCATCATTGATCCTTTCCGCATATTGTGCGAAAATTCAAGTTTCGTATCGGCCGTTAGGTTAGGCACCAGGTCAGGTCAAGTGACCCCACCTACCAAAAAGTTTGCGGTCGTGCCATGACTACAGTTTGTAACGGATCGATATCAAACTTTTAGGATTACATTAAATCATCAGTATCTACAAAATGTGTTTCTCGGATTTTTGATATCGGTGAACTGAGGTTGGGTCAATTTTGTGACTGGATGGATAAATATTCAAATGTTTTCTTTTTTGACGATATCAGTCCATTTCCTTCTGGAAAATGTTATAATAGGATATTATGTATGATGCAAGTGCAAGTTTTGCTCAGGGACCCTTGCAGGGTCATCTGAGGTCATCCGAGGTCACCAACACCTTTTCGTCAATAACTCTAAACATAATGAAGATAGAGAAGTGTAACTTCACAATGTGTTTATCTTCGTCAAGATCACATCTCCTGATATGCAACCATGACCTACTTGCGGTCACCACTGAACTTAAACTTTTTTTTTTTTTAAGTTTACCTTACATGATCAAATTTTACACATTGCAAAGCGCCTTGACGATAAAAACACGATGGCGTAAACAGTATTGCGTTATCTTTATTAAGTAAGAAGTTATTATTTTTCAAAGTAGTTTTTGCAAAAAATCAGCATTTTAGACCCTAAACTATTGCCCTGAGGTCAATTTTGAGAGCCTTGATGCGATGGCAAATTTCAATGAATACCAATTGTCTTTTTAAACGTTTGTTTCTAGATAGCAAAGTTTCCTTGATATTTGGGGTTTTCTGGAGCGATGTCCTAAAACTGGAAAATTTGACCTTCGATGACCTCTGGTGACCCAAGTTTTGACGTAAAAAGTCTAGAATAGTTTCCAAATAATGTTTGATAACGGTTCAAACATTGTTTTTTGTTTTGTTCTACGTGCCATAGGAGCCGAGTTATAGGGGGTGTTCACCTTCCCCCCCCCCTAGAGTCGGGCGAAGGAAATGCAGAGGCCCAGTGGGGCGCGGGTTAAGGTCATATATCAGGAAACGGTCAGGTCAAAGATAAAAGCGATGTATTTTAGTTTATGGGCCATACTTTTCATTCAAAATCTTCGATAACAACCATGATTACCCAAAGTTCTCTTAACCTGCGCACGGACTGAGCCAACTTAGAACGGACGGGGGGAAGCGGATAACCGCCCTCAGAGATCTCGAAAACTACGCAATGTGGCGAGAAACAGAAAAGGGTGTTAGGTAGGTCGTGACAAGTACTATAGAAAGTACAAATACGATTTTTTTTAATCAGGTCAATATTGAGGTTACCAGAGGTCAAATTTTCCCATATTTCGAGGAAATGGAGCATTGCTTCACATAATCCAGGCTAGCTCAGTAACTAACATAGCTAGGAACGACCCGAAAAAAGCAATGCAATGCACTTGAAACACTCTTTCGCTATCAGGTCTTCAGATTGGAGATATGTTCAATAGTTTAAGCTCCAGAGGTCAGCAAAGGTTAAAATGCTTAATTTCATGGAAAAAGTTGTTTTTGCTTATAACGTTTTATTTACAAATGCTATAGCAACGATTTTTTCATCATCGTGTTTCTCTCATCACGGCGAATCACATCATATATCGTATGACATAGCTAGGTCAAACTAAAAAATAAGACCTGACCTGACCTGATGTCTTGTCAAGGTAAAGTCAAATTTTACATTATTTGATTGAGCTTGACAAGAGAAACAGAAAGGTGAAAACCATAGCACTCTACCTCACGTAGAAGATGAGTTATTGTACAAAACCATATGGCATTGGGGCACATTAAATTTGATCTTCAAGAGGTCACGGAAGTACATTACAACATGCATTCTTCTGTTTAGCTCCAAAAAAGTGACAAGGATGAAAACTGACCATATTTAGCCAGGCTTTGTTCGATTGGTTCGCAAAATCAATTTTCTCCCATAGGCTTATAATATGAATGATAACACGAAATTCACATGAACTACAGGTACCACCGATATAAAAAAATCCGAAAGATAAAACAAACATGTAGAATATCACGAGCGGCATTTAATCACAGCAAATAGCCGAATACACCGAATAGTAATATATTATTGGCGCAGAAAAATGATTTAAAATAACAAATTAATAAAAATGTTTTAAAATGTTTTATAAAATGTTTTTAGTAGTAGCCGCTTTCACGATGGAACTAATTGTCGAAAAAAATATGTAACACCACGCCCTACGAGAAATCCCATACGCAGGGTAAAAAAATTTCTCGCACAAATTGGCCAATACGTGAAGACGGCTACCACTGAAACATTGGTATAAATGTTTTAAAACATTTTGCGCAAATAATAAGCCATCGTGAAAACGGTTTAACTTGAGAGAGTCCTAACTGTTTAGTTACAACACCACATATATGAATAGGCTTACGAGGCAAGATAGATCAAACTTTCACGTAGACTTATGAAGGTCAGGTCAATTTATAAACCCAGCAACGCGTAAGGGGGGGGAGAGGGTAATATTACCACACACCCCTACACCGTAATTATCGCAACTAACTTGAAAACAGGTAAAAGAGAATAAACCACGTCAAAGTTTACAGTACCTTATCCAGCATACAATTTGAGACAGAATCCTATACAAATATACCATAAAAATTTGAGAACTTTGGGAGATATAATAAATGACAGTTTTGATGAACACGTCAAAATAAGTCATAGCCATTTTATGGTTGAAAATAACGAAAAAGTTTTGATGCATCGTGAAAACCATAAGCTTTAAGCAAAATCGAAAAACGCAAAAAAAGCATAAGAAAAGAAATTTAATTCTCTACAAGACGGCATTTATAAGGATTATACCCAAAAATTTTGGGTGGGTGAGAACCCCCAAAAAAATAAATAAAATCCGAAATTTTCCCAAAAAAATGAAAAATTTCAAGGTATAACTAAAAAACCGAGATAATGTATATGAGACCGTGTATAAAGAATATCAACCAAATTTCAAAGTAACAGCTTCATTTTTCAGTGACTGAGAAATTAGACTCTCCAGATAAGATAGTAATGAACGTAAACATATTTACAAAATAACGTTAATTATTGAATTATATTTTTGCCCTGATACAGATATAATAAATAATACAATTTTTGTGTTTATGAAAGACAAAACTAACCACAGAGACATGCATATGAGTTTTATTCTTATTAAGATCAGTTATTATCCAGTTTGACCTTAGACGACACTGATCTTGACCATTGAACGGTCAAAGTATAAAAATAGACTGTATAACTATCGATTCCTACGTGCAAAAATAACCCCTAAAAACAATGTGAACAAGGGATTATTTGACCTGATTGGTGACAGTAGACACATTTTGTGACATGACCTTGACCTTGACATTTGCATGGCAATATTTCACTTTTATACAATATAAGTGTCATAGAATGTATTACACCCTTTGAGAGATATTATGGATAGAGCATTAAGACAGATCCTTAAAAGAATAGTTAACACATTGAAAAAAAACACGAGAAAAACATCAAAAAATAGAATGAAGAAGCAGAAAATTAGTATCAATAATTCTAGTAAGATCAAGAAAACCATATTTAAACGCGGAAAAAGCAAATTAAAATGTCAATTATTTATGGATGATAATTCATTATAATTTGTCCTCAAAAGTAGTGCGAAATCAGCTGCTAAGAAGCACGCAACGATCAATCGATTTTAGTGAGGGAACGTGTCGAGTATACATGGAGGTATTGCCTATAGTACTTGTTGAAATCCGGGAAAATAACAACGCTTTGAAAACCATCACAGTAACTTGCTTTAAGTAGGTATTCGTCACTATTATATTTCACTAATGCAAGTGTAGTGTCCACCATCGCGCTCACTGACACTGTCCGTGCTTCGGGGGCGGTCCGTCTGGAAATTATGTGTCACAAGGTCATGCATGGTCTACAACGTCACGGGCGTACCGGGTCTCGCCGGTCGGCTCCTATCACGTCAGCGGGCGGCTGCCGCCGCGGGCGGCCATCAAACAGCGGCACGTGCGTACTGGGTGCGAAGGTGGGGTTCGGTGAGTGGGGAGGGAAGATCGACAATTTGTACGCGAGCCTTTGGAACGTTCAGGCCAGCGCTGAACGCTAACGCCGATACCGCTACAGAACGTGTTTATAAAAATGTTTTATAGAAGATTTAAAAAAACAAATCACTATGCATAGCATACCATGACAAAGTCATTCTTGCATAAAAAGAATGAGGTAAGCTAAACAAGTATGGATTACTATCCAGATATATATAGAGTGCGTCATAATCATACGTCCATCATCACCAAAAATCAGCACAATCAGGCGATTGGAGTTACAACCAAGTATATACCCGGTCCAACGAAACTTTAAGGACTGAATATTAAATAATTAAAGATTATTATCTTTAGAGAAATGTGAAAGCGTCACAGTCATTAAAATCCGAGATGGCGCCACAACTTATGGCTATAACCATAATCAAAACCCTATGTTAAAGAGTGAACACTATATCCACCTATATAAATCAAAGGGTTGTAATTGAAAGTATGAACCATTAACTCAATATTAACTCGAACTTTCCATATGACAATGACCGTAGACATGACATTGACCCATAAAACTTGAACAAATGTCAGGGTATGCATTCGATATCGTATTCATTGAGAGCTTTTATGATCCAAAGCCTTTGCGCGTCCATCGACTGCGAGTATTGGTATCGGAAGATAAAGAAGGAGGGGAGGGAGATAATAATAACCCCCTACGCCGCGCGTTCGGCGAGAGACCCCTACGCCGCGCGGGTTAATGCGACCTGACAACGTGACCTTGAAGGTTAGGAGGTACAACATTTCAGAAAGTGTAGGAAATCTATGCCCAAACAGCTATGCAAAATTTGGCGGCGCTACGCGCCGCCGTTTTCCGCTACTCTTGAAAATCTCCGGTGGCGGATATCCGCCCCCCGTCCGTGCGCGGGTTAGATAAACATCCCGTAAAGGTATGATAAACATCCCGCATGACATGAACTGAGATTTTCGGCAAAGATAAAGGTCATGGTCAGGTCATAAAAGGTCGCTATACATAAAATGTCTACGGAAGTCATGCAACACATGTTTTTTAGACGAATGAGGTATGAAATGGCTGCAAATTTTGAGTTTGATTTAATCAAGTTCAAATAAGTTGTTGCTATTGAAATACCACAACCATTGTACGGCAGAGGCGGTTTCAGATATTTGCAAAAGGGAGTTCTCCAGGAGGTATGAAATTGCCTGGCAATCATTAGAGCGATTTATGAGAGATGTATAACTATGAAGATGCAAGAGATAGAGCGTCATTCCATTATTTTAATAATCTATATCCTATAGACTTGCAAGGGCGAGTTCAGGCACAGTAAAAGGGGGTCACTAGTATAATGATGACGATATGCCAGCGATTACGTCCTAATATAAATATATCTGATAAATTTATATGGACATATGTGGCAAGGGGAAGGTATGAAGTAACTTTTGGCAGTGGGGCACTCAGGAATGAAAATAAGGTGGTCATATTATTGCAAGGAAATTAAGGTGCTTTCGCCAACAATGACATTATATGCTGCATTTTTGGGATGGAACACCCACCACAGGATACTATACAAACGATTTTAGGATAATGAGCGACTCCAGGAAGGTTAATAAGTGGAGTAACAAATATGAATTGAAGATGCAAGTGGAAAGCTACTGTTGACTAGATAGTACTGTATAAATTGAAAATACACCAATCAAAGAGTCTTACATCCCCTAACTTGGATGCTGAATACGCCTATGATAAGATAAAACATAAAAACGGGACTATATGTGCTCAGTAGCGTATTTATATTGTTTGGCAGCAGCTTGCCTTTGGTTAATAATTGTTTGTATTTGAACTCCCTTTTTCTTAACCTGGAACCGCCTATATGGATATATTATGCTTAATAACAATTTTGGATGATGTCACAAAAACGCACCATTTCAATTATTCTAAAACAAAACAACAACATTGTTTCACTATGCATTTGTCCACCCCCAATAAATAGCAACCTGCAAACGCCCAATATTTTTGAATTAACAAAAGCTGCCGTCATATATCAATATTCAATTCGATCTCTATATATAACCGTCTATTGCGTTACAATCAGTTTAAACCTTGCAGCTGTGTTGGATCAAAAAATACTCTAAAACATTAAGCGTTTTAGTCTCCTGTTACACACCACTAATTCAATATAACGTAATATAATCATTATTCCACTTTAGAATGCAGATAAGTTGAGGGGAAATACAAATGCACCATTTGATATTAATTAAAAAGGACGAGTAGAAATCTCGAGATCATCAAAAAACTGGCCAGTTTTCGAACCCCCTAGAGACCACTATAGGGAGATAAGCCAGGAGCCTGCCACTAATATGGTTAAGGCGTCTAACTGGTGTTATGTACTGTACCAAACATAGCGTCAATTTTCCGATGATAATTTCATACACAAAATCGTAGAAGAACCATCCTGTGAAAGAACCACAAACTATAGGTCAGTAGAATACGACAGTTGAAGTATTCAAGTGGACGTGCAAGTTAAATAAAATAAAATTATAGCCCATCACAATTATCTTACCACAATATTTGTAAATTAACTATTGCCTGTTAGTGTTTGTTTACATTGAGTTTTAGATCGAAGAATGAAGGACTACTCTGATCCAAACAATGTCATCCCTCATGTTCCTCGGAGCAGCTTCGCGGCATTTTGTTGTTGCTTCATATCCTTTGTCATTCGTACATGAGTGCTTTGCAGACTTTTCTCCTTTGTGATATTTGTAACAAATGGCACCAGAATGTCCACTAAATTCCAAAGTGTCTCTTTTCCCTATGCACTCACTACATAGGATGATGTCGCAGGGCCACAGCGTTCGAACTTCGATGGCAGAGTTGTAACTGCACTCGGTAACGTAAAACACAAATACACATACGTTTTCGTCCCATGTTAAACATGTATTTATCAACCAACAAGACGCCTTTATCGCAATGGACGAGTGAGCCCCAAGTAACCCGATAGCAAGACAATCGGGCTGCTGTCATCTTTACTCAATTTACCTTTACCTTTGAACCCGCGCTCTGGAGCATTCTCCAGACGTCTTCAATTAAAGGGATACTGTCTCTTTCGGATGATATTGCAAAAAGCGGCATAACCAAGACGTAATGACCACTTATTATTTTTAATCGCCATCAATAGCTTACCCCAAGCAGTGCAAATAACAAAAAACAAAGAACAGCTGGAAATGTTCGACTGTTTCTTGGTGGTTGAAGTAGATTTAGGCTTAGCCTTACCCGACGGTGGAGCCATCTCTGCAGTGCTGCACATAATGTGTAAATCAATAATATGCAGGTCAATCAACAGACACCGTTCATGCACAGACAGAGACGAGATCGAATTGAAAGTAGGTGATGCCTTTGTAGCATTAACAGAATGAAGGGTTAAAGATATGTTTTAACAAAAATGGTTTTATAGGCCAATGTAGTATGATCCTTAAGTGCATGGGCGTGCGATGGGAAGGCCGCCAGATTTGTCGTTGCACTTTGTTAGTGAATCAAAAAGTGGTGACCAATACCTTACGAGTCTTGTTTCTGTACAAATAAACAGACGTTTTTCAATAGCAGAGTTCTGCATAGGTTTTATATCCTAACCTGTGCAGAAATTATTATATAATCATGAGGCGATTTGTGTCAAAGTTTCAAAGTTGTGTTAGATTGCCGGTGAGCTCGACACGTGGTGGTGCAGTTTCTTTCTTGCAATTGCGATAAGAGGTCATGTACAGTTCGTGGGTAGCGTTAAGGCAGTACCTAGATGACAAGAATGCGGGTGAATGCCAACAGATATCCCAAGTAGAACGTGATGCATTTATGGCAGTAAAAAGTAGGCTCTAGAATACTTAAATATTGTCTTCTAGGTGTGGCGCAATAGATATAGTCAAGCTAGTAGGAACGCGAGGAAGGACGGACATAAGTATTCAGGTTTTGGGTGTGTCTTTAATCGCAGTTTCATTTAGCAGGCAGAACGGTTATGTGCTCGCATAGAGGCCAATTTAGATCGATCATATGATAAAAAGTGTCTTCCTTTTTGTTAGAACGTTGAGGGAAATGTGGACATGGGTGTGTTACACGCTCTTTTGGTGTTTGGTGTTATTCGATGCGTTGTGCCTTTCAGTACAGATCGAACGCAGTATGATTTGTATTTCATGGACAATTGTACTCTCATTGTGTTGGTGATAACAACTCGAGGCTGTACTTGTGTTGTTAACGTATGTTTCAACTTGTGTTCGTTATTTTGTTGCGACCGTCGAACGAGTGAGTGAGGGTTGTTTTTGTTTGCTTTACTTTCCTAATATCTCATGAGGATCGTGACTCTATGTAAACATGTTATGATGCAGGCGTACAATAAGACTACAAGTTACTTAGATAATATTGTATTTGGTATGAAATGTATGGTAATATGTTAACTTGAATAATTTTAAAAAACTGAAGAAAACAAAATCATATATTTCATTTGTTAAAAGAATGTGCAAACTGCTCACGATTTCTACTTACCACTACGTAGGTATATGGAAGCGTCTGTTCAAGTTAGCTGCAACTGACCAACCGTCAGCTGACGCTTTTGCGACGCCGAGAGGCGATGCACTGAGGCGCCGAGACGGCGATGCACATATACATTGTGGTTCCTGTTAACTGCATGAAACGAATCTGGCGCATCTACCGCACCTGAGTTGTTGCCATGGAAACGTGTACTGACTCTTTGCATTTTGGTATGTTCAGAATCCGAGGACCAATCATCCAAAAAACCTTCGAGAAGGATACAATCCCGACGGAATTTATAATATTCATTCGGAATTAATGTTTTTATTTTAGCCAATTATTTTGGCTTTAAACAGGCATAATACGACATAAAATGCTGTCTGACATTTCCAAATATCGACTGAAACGTTAAACAAAAAATACCGCATTTTTTTTTGCAAAACGCTGCATTAATTGCTTTTGGTACGTAGTAGCATGGATGAGAAATACCCCGCTGATCGATGCAAACTAGGTATAGGTACTAGGTATATATAATATTATCAGCAATTTTCTCCATTGGCCTAATTATATTTTAAATATCTAAAAATTGTGCGACAGCGTTTTTATTAAAGTGTTAAAAGACGTTTTTATTAAAGTGTTTTATTAAAGTGTTTGGAATTTAGAGGCTGAGCCATGCTTATAAATGAAGTTTAAGAACGTGTTTCCAGTAGCTCAACAGTAGTGTTTCTTCCATAGAAATACAGAGGCAACGCTTGAGTGGTTGTGGCAAGCTTGGGCGTCATGTCATATCGCCTGCTTACATTTTCCCTTTACCTAGGTCATACAACATGCACCAACCACTCAGGGACGTTGTCGGACATACTTGTCCGACGCCTAAAATATTACAACTCCAGCGCAATGTTAACTATGCAATACGGTCAGCGTCGACCTGAGGTACGATCGACCAGCCCATTCTGACAGCCTTCGCCGGGGTATCCGTCTCTTCCAAAGTCTCAAGCCTCGTGCCATCTTCATCAGACAGACCCAGCCTGGGGGCTCTCCCAGCCCTCTCAGCTGGAGGGCGCGGCTTCATCCGCGCTGATAAGTCAAATATTGACGCACCGTTCCATCTGTCAGCGGCGGGATGGAGCGGCCTGGGACGGGGCGGCCCGATCGCGCCCACCGCGGCACAATTGTCGCCGCCGCGGCACGATTGTCGCCGTGTCACCACGGTGCCTCGCAGCTCGATCGCTGGCCGTGCGAGCGAGTCGAGACGCGCCGCGTCGCGCAGATTTATCGAGGCCGGCTATGAATTCAATCTGGCAGAATCCAGGTCTGGGCGTTGGCCATAAATTCCCGATACATAAAGACAGACTGCAGCCGAATGAGACACGGCGGGCCACAACCCGAGAAGCCTCTCCTCTCACATTCTCTCTCCCGCTCTCGCTATCTCCTTCGCTCTCTCTGTTTTCTTCTGATTCTCCTACTGTCTCCGTTCCTCCTCTTTCTCTCACTATCGCTCCTTTTCTCATCCCTGTCCACATTCATCTCACCCCTCTCCCCCCCTCTCGCTCTCTCCTGCGAGAAGAAGTGCCACGCCCCGTCGCCGCCGCAGCCCAGGACAGTGCGGGGGCTAAGCTGGCGCTGGCTGCGCTCTATACCGTCTGGCGGCAGACAGCCAGCTTTACATAAGCTTGTCGTTGGGATTCGACACCGCTCGCAGGCTCCGGTTCGCGGTAGGACGGCGGCACGTGTCAGTCGGGCTGACGACGGGCTATACGGGGGACCTGAACCGCTGACACCTATACCGCTCTCCGACCCTGTAACGCTGACCTGTACCGCTCTCCGGGGCCTGTAACGCTGACCTGTACCGCTCTCCGGGTCCTGTAACGCTGACCTGTACCGCTCTCTAGGTCCTGTAATGCTGACCTGTACCGCTCTCCGGCCCTGTAACGCTGACTGTACCGTCTCCGGTCCTGTCGCTGAACGCATTAGTCCGGCTCTCCGACCCTGTAACGCCTGACTGTACCTGTCTCTCGCACTGTAAGCGCTTGCCTGTACGCTCTCGCGGTCATGTAACGTGACCTGTAGCGGCTCTCTAGGTTGTAATGCTGACTGTACCGCTCTCCGGCTGTTAGCTGCTGTCGCTCTCTAGGTCCTGTATGCTGACGCTGTACGCTCTCCGGCTGTAAGTGACCTTCCGGCCTAATAGCTGACATGTACTGTGGCTCTCCGGCCTATAACGCCTGCCTGTACCGGCTCTCCGCAGAGGCTGTACGGGTGACGTGTTACGCGCTCTCCGGCCTGTAAGCTGATTCCGGCCTATAACGCTGAACCTGTCTGCTCTCTCCGCCCCTATAAGTACCTGGTGTCTCGGTGTCCGGTGACCTATACCGCTCTCCAGGCCTGTAACGCTGACCTTACTGACCTTACCACTCACCGGCCCGCTTCCTAGCCTCAAAAGCATCAAGAGGCGACCAGGGTTAAAGGGACACTCTCTGTTAAAAGTAAAATTTGATATGTTAAATAACAATCGGATTTGGTAAGCACCATTAATTCCTTCTTTTAATTCGAGCCCAGTCGCCCAATATCATCGTTCAAAGTTCAGTTTTCTGCCAGCCGATTGACGAGTCCGCCACCACTACGTAATACAAAATAGAATTGCAGCGTTGTGCAACCAGGAATAAGAGAATAACAGGAATCGGCGACTGAACGGTTTTTAGCGACAACATTGTGAAAATTTGGCTAGTTAGCATAAATTAGTTCGTGATTAATCTTGAAGCGTACTTTCTCTTTATTCCAATATCACATTCCGCAAACACATAATTTGGCGCAATATATATATATATCGAGTTACTGCTCCTCCTGAGTTGATATCAGGCTGGAACGATGTCACGAGCAAATTTCTGCTAATTGATAAAGATTTTCACAATAAACCGGTCGTCTTCTCTCCATACAAGCTACTGTGATTCGCCGATCCCTGTTATTCTCTTATTCCTGTTGCAACTATGAAAAATGATGATATTTTTTGCTCAAGCATTCTATCGAAATTTGTAATGTCAGAAAAATTTAATGTCTTATTATGCCTGAATTAAACTCATTAAAAGGCATAAGTGAAAGGACTTTTTCGAAGGGATGGAGGATTTTTCCGAAGGACTTTTTGCTCTAACCATTGATGAAGTTTCCTCCAACAGAGTTTTTTTGGTATCGGATTGTTTACATTTTTAAGGTACTTCCTGTACAGTGTTGTTTACAAATACGGAAATGTCTGAACTGCGCTGAATTTGGTGCTCAATCGCTGCCATATTATCTAGTGGTGTGCGGAAATCGCATACCGTTTTATATAATTATGCAAAATTAAATAAATGATATTTTTGTATTTGCACTGCTTTGGTGAACATAAGAGGACGATTGAAAATAATATTAAGTCCTTTAGACTTGTTTTAGCATGTTTTTGCGATATCATCCGGAAGAGGCAGTGCATCCCTTTAACAGCGCGCAACTCTTCTATACTTCACCAATACTTTCCATAGTCTGTATCTACTTGAAGCTTTGCTTTCCCAGATACGGTTCGTTAATCACGACTGTTGAGGTCACTGTTATCCTTGATCGAAACTACCCGAAGGCACTCCTTAATTAAATCGATGCCGTGCACCGCTGATCTGCCCGCGACCAGCATGTCGTCCCAAACATAGTCGCGGACGGAGCCTTGATATCGCGGCCAAGTTCGGAACTATTAAGTATGAAGGCCGTCAGGGAAGCCATACTGTGAGCTGCTCGACATGGAAGCAGGCCAGTGGTGACGTCAATTGACGTCATATATGCTGCTTGCACGCGCAAGCGTCTCCGTGTGACACCTTTCTGTATGCTTTATCCTTGTGTGACACCTCACTGTATGATATAACAATACGTGACACCATATGTATGATATAACTTGTGTGAAATTTCCCTATAGGTATGATGCGTCTGTGACCTGAGTGTAACCAATGTAATCGTGTGTTTCAGGTGGTCTATGGGTCTGCTGTTCCACCAGGCGCTGGTGGACATGGTGCGCGCCACGCTACTCATACCACTCGGCGTGTCCATCCTGAATTGCCAGCCGGTCGGCAAGTGCAGCATGGTCGAGACGGCCTTCCTCCTGCTGGTCACCGCCAGCACCATCAACCTGCTGACCACGGTGCTGAACGACGCTCCTCTTCAACCAGACGACGATGACGAGGACGAACACATCCCGCTACTGATGGAGTCCCCGCAGTGCGTCCTGTTCGGCTCGTTCATGATCTGGTTCGCCAGCATCACCATCAACCTGGGTCCCACGTTCCTAAGCGGGGCTCTCGCCGCCAACATCGAGGAGCAGCACCACGCGCCCAGCTGCCCCCTGGTGGCGGGTCCGCTGCGTCACTACGTGCTCAACGTTCTCTGGATCATGATCAACGTGCTGTGCGTCATACTGACCGTGTTCCACCTGCACAAGCTGTACCGCGATCTCGGGAAGAGCAACGTGCAGGCGGTGCGGATCGCCAGCCTGGTGACGACCATGATCGGCGTGACGGCGCAGGACGGAGACAACAGGTGAGGCAGGACTGGTGTGCTGTCACGCGCAGTGGGTGGCAACAGTTGAGGCAGGACTGGTGTGCTTTCACGCGCGCTGGTGAGACACAGGTGAGGCAGGCCCTGGTGTGCTGTATGCGCAGCTGGTGAGACACCGTGCGGGCAGAACTGGTGGCTGTCACGCGCGCGCTGGTGAAGACACAGGTGAGGAGGACTGGTGGTGCTGTCACGCGCAGGACGGAGACATACAGAGAGGCAGGACTAGTGTGCTGTCCCGCACAGGACGGAGACAGCAGGTGAGGCAGGACTGATGTGCTGTCACGCGCAGGACGGAGACAACAGGTGAGGCAGGACTGGTGTGCTGTCA
>VOPJ01005081.1:0-22926 GCA_014673585.1 Semibalanus balanoides | reverse complement strand
TATGATACTTAATTTCTTGCTTCTCTTCATCATTTTTGAGCTTTTTCTCGTTTTTTTTTTTAAGTTGAACTATTCCCTTTAATACACTACCTATAGTACCTAAACACGGTGCACCGATCGAAGGGCGATAGGTACCTTAGTCAAAGATTACTGATGTTTCTGTATGCTCCGCTTTGTAGCTGTCTATAAAATATAATACAATTTTCAAACGATGCCAAAGAACCAACGTGTGGTTTATGAAGCTATCAATGAAAGGACACTGTTATATTTTCAAAACGTTTCGAAACGCCATGATAAACAAAGATTTGTTTGTATTTGATGCGCAAGAATTGTATGAAAAAATTGCGCCATATGATTTGGCAGCGTGAAGGTTTTCTCTACTTACCGAAATTCCTTGATGTGACGTCATCAATTCAAATATTAAAACTTAACATTTTTATTAAATTAAGTACCGTATGCGGAGAAACAAATTCATATCGTGTTCGGAAGCACTTATTTATTTTGCACCACAAGCGGCGTACATTGGACAACTTTCAGAAATGTGAAACATTCCCTTTAAGTACTATGGGGTCAGTATCATACCCGGGTGCGAACCGGTGCTTCGTTCGATCCAAGCAGAGCACGGGTCCGTCACAAGCGCAGGGGCAGCGCCACCTCCCAAAAGTTGGGGGAGGCATTCTGAAGTCCATTCTTTCGATGCAACGCCTTTAGGCCTAATAGCCGTTTTCACGTGGCTGTATTTTTGCGCGAAATGTTTTAAAAACATTTTTTAAAAATGTTTTACAATATTTTAGTGTAAGCGTCTCCACGATGGACTAATTTGCGATAAATGTTTTAGCCCTCGCCCTACGGTCCCATAGGGCGAGAGTTAAAACATTTTTTCGTCAATTAGTCCATCGTGAAAGTGGCTACTACTAAAACATTTTAAAATATTTTAAAACATCTCGCGCAAAATAATCCATCGTGAAAACGGCTAATGTTAAAATCCGAAAATGTTGGGGGGACAGGTCCCCCCGTCCCCCCGGTGGCGGAGCCCCTGCCCAAGCGCTCTGTCCGTTCTGCCACGATATCTCAATTAAACTCGCTGTCTCCAGTTTCCCCTATATTCAGCGGAACTGACACTGCCGAATAAACCAGACGAAACATCACACCGACTTTACCAGCACTCGAAATCTCGTCACTCAATAAGCCGATGCCCGAGCCGATGCAGCAGTCCTTGTTAGCTGATGTTTACCTCAGTAGTCGGGAGGGCAGTAGATGAAGGTTCTCGTCACAGAGAGGCGCGGCAGAGTGCTGGGCACGTCCCGCGTCACGGTGGTACGGTGCGTGCGCCGTACCGTCACCAGCCGTGCTCTGGATGGCGCCCTTCTCGGTGCGCACCACGTGTGCGGGTAGCGTGTCCGACGGGTGACGGTGTTGTAGAGGGTGCTGGCCGCGTGCAGGAGCCTCTAAAGTGAGATGTGCCCCCCACACCGTCAGCATGGTGAGGCCGTGGCAGCCTGACCGTTCTTCAGTTGATGTAGTAGTTGACCGTGTTCCGTCACGACACCGTGGCAGTCCACCGTGCGGTACGGGTCCGCAGCACGCGTGTGGGTGCGCACTGCCCGGGAGAGACGAGGGGTAAGAAACCACCACAACGGTGGTAAGCAATGCGACGAAAAATTTCATATTACCATTAAAACGCCTTAATCAGCGAAGGACGAGCGAGCCCGTAAAAGCCCGATAATTGCTTGAGTTACGGAACAGGGGTGTGCCCGAGTGCACGTGCAGTGTTACCCAGAGTTTGACTTGCGCGACATTGCCAGTATAGTGTGGTCTCAAACCGCACATAAAATGTCAGCTTAATCAGTCCAGCCGTTTCTCAGAGGCTCTATACTCTATAGCAAGATAACGTTTTCTGACAACCCTGACGTGGCACGTGCCACCAGCCATGCTCACCCCGCACGTGAGACGAAACATGTCACTAACATAATAGCCGTTTTCACGATGGGTTATTTTGCGCGAAATGTTTTAAAACATTTTAAAAATGTTTTCAAATGTTTTAGTAGTAGCCGCTTTCACGAAGGACTAATTGTCGAAAAAATTGTTTTAACCCTCGCCCTACGGTCCCATACGGCGAGGGCTAAAACATTTCTCGCAAATTAGCCCATCGTGAAGGCGGCTTCCACTGAAATATTTTAAAACATTTTAAAATGTTTTAAAACATTTCGTGCAAAATAAGCCATCGTGAAAACGGCTAATTTATTTAATAGGACTATCAGATGTGAAAAGCACTTGTCGATCGGATACAATATTCCAAAGATTTAAGCTCCTCAAAAACGTAATGGTCGTTCGGGTCGGACCAGGGCCGGCCGTCTACATATATGTGAGAAAAGTCCCGCATTCAAAGAGGACTCGCGAGCGTTTCGCGCTCGCTCGTAATAACAGGAAATCTTATTAAACTCGGTTTGGAGTTCCAGACACTTACCTTGTATTTGATGATTGGACACACCTCTTGGGCCCGGTAGAGGGTGCCCAACGGATGTCGCGTCACAATCAGTCTGACTAAGGTGGGGACCAGTATCAGGCGGGTCTTGGTCACATACACCGTACTCTCCGTATGATGGATAGAGTGTAGCTGGTCTGTGAAGGTAGCCAGCGAGAACCGAGTAGAGGTCACCGGGAAATACTGCTTTGGTGGACACGGATGAGAGGGTGGTGTTGGTGGGGTTGATGTAGGTGGTTCCGTGGTCGGCGGTTCTGTAGTCGACGGTTCCGTGTAAGGCGGTTCCGTGGTCGGCGGTTCCGTGGTCGGTGGTTCCGTGGTCGGTGGTTCCGTGGTCGGCGGTTCCGTGGTCGGCGGTTCCGTGTACGGCGATTCCGTGTACGGCGGTTCCGTGTACGGCGGTTCCGTGTACGGCGGTTCCGTGTACGGCGGTTCCGTGGTCGGTGGTTCCGTGGTCGGTGGTTCCGTGGTCGGTGGTTCCGTGGTGGTCGGTGGTTCCGTGGTCGGTGGTTCCGTGGTCGGTGGTTCCGTTGTCGGTGGTTCCGTTGTCGGTGGTTCCGTGTACGGCGGTTCCGTGTGCGGCGGTTCCGTGTGCGGCGGTTCCGTGTACGGCGGTTCCGTGTACGGCGGTTCCGTGTACGGCGGTTTCGTGGTCGGTGGTTTCGTGGTTGGTGGCCTCTTGGTCGGAAATTTGATTTTCACGTGATCCTTGACTTTCTTCACTTTGTTCACGAATTTCTTCAGAAGGTTTCTTACTACACTCGACGCCTTGTTTGGTGTCTTAATGGAGGGTTTTAGCCCAATTGCAACATTTTTAAGATTTTGAAGAAGACCACTTCTCGTCACTGTGAATCGGATGCCGGGCGTTGGCCTAAGAACGCTGGTCTTCAGAACACCGGCTGTAACACTCTTCAGAATACCTCCGGTGAGAAGTGTGGGCGGAATGACAGGAGTCAGCAGGAAAATGCTTGGCTTCAGCTGGCTGGTAACTTTCTGCAGAAGACTTTCTAGGCGGGTTGTGGATGAGAGGATAGAAGTCACCGCATGAAGATCTGACTTCAGTTTGTTTGAAACAGCTTTCAGAATACCTACTTTCCGTATAGATGAAATTATAGGAGTCTCTCTGAAAATGTTTGACTTCAGCTTTCTGATAGCGCTTCTGTCGTGTGTTGGTAGCGGCCTGGGAGTGTTGCCCCTGTTGGTGAGGCCTACTATCACCGTCTTCTCGAACTCTGCGGCAGGCCTCCCGACACCGACGTGAACGGCGACAGAGCCCAGCCGTGCGCCGTCCGTCTGTCCATCGGTGAAGCGCAGGCTCGACACGCTCAGCAGAATCACGAGAAGCTGCATCATGGCTTCCTGCAGGAACTCAGAATCCTGTGAGCACAACAACACGCCATGAACATTCACAACTCGGTAACCAAGTGCATACGGTTACCGTTAAGTTCGTTAAGTCCGTAACGTAGTCCGTTAATATAAGAATGTGTAAAAACTGAATCAAGCGACGACCAGACGAACTCATAGCTTGTAGGACTACGTCCACTTGCAAACCATAACATTATCAGGCATGGTTGCTTTTAATTGCTCCTTGTTTTTGTTTTGAGCTAAAGCTATAGTAGTTAGTAGAGCGCGAGGCCGGTGGCCTGCACAGTGCGCACTCTATTAACACATTGCAATAAACTACGACGCATATCAATATTATCGTGAAGACGGCTACCACTGTAACATTTTATAACATTTTAAAATGTTTTAAAACATTTCGCGCAAAATAAGCCATCGTGAAAACGGCTATTGTTCAACATTTTATATTACATTATAATATAGCATTATACATAACATTTTATAATATACTATATTATCTACTAGCTGGGATACCCGGCGTTGCCCGGGCAATGAATAACCTAATGTTAACAATAATGACACACTTGATGTATTTTTCAACTGGTGCGTAATTAAGCACATCTTGAAAAAATGCATACCCCAGTCACGTCCAAAGATTACACTTCCCATGCTATAAGAATGTTAACAATACTGACAACAAAGACAGCACTTTAAAAAATGCGTGGTACCAGCTTGTTCAATCAAGTTGCCGAAAAACGCGGCTCCACTTGCTGCACCTTCTCCCGAACACGAAAGCTCAGGATTAATTGGAGCATTGAATGAAAAAGTAATTAATTGGAGCATTGAATGAAAGAGTAAATGAAAGAGTAAGTGCCATGCGTTACGGAGCATAAACAAACCGTCCGAACCTTATCTAACCTTTATCATATCGCTGCTCAGTGCTCATGGAGCATCTCGGGCCGGATGGACATATGCCTAGTGCCTTCTGGCTATCCCAGGCAGGAGGTTAGATCGAAAAATAAGTCTTAATAATTTCTTAGAATATCTTGAAGTTTTAAAATATTGAGAAACAGATATGGATGCCCATCTAGAGATTTATGGAAGTGTTTACCAACAAATAAAAGTCAATATTTGGCAGAGTGCGTTTACTACTTGTATCTCTACCCTCGTTAGGTGTCTGACAGAAAATCAGTGGACAGAAAATACACACAATCTTGAAACCACAAGCTGCAGTATAAAAATCCGCTTTAAAAAATGCAGCTGTTCTTAAACCAATGGCGTATTTTTTCCAGACGCAAACTCGCCACCTCTGGCTAAAAGTTGGCAATATGTGACACATATTGATATTGCATTGAAATTCGGTGTTGGCATCGTCCATACTTGGTTTTGAAATATTTACTCCGTATATACAAAATTGGCCGTACCCACGCTTGAGATCAAAACAATTGACCCGACCTCATGTCACCGATATCAAAAATCCGAGATACACATTTTGTAGATACTGATGACTTGATGCAATCCGAAAAGTTTGATATCGATCCAATAGAAACTGTGGTCATGGCACGACCGCAAACTTTTTGGATGGTGGAGTCACTTGGCTTGACCTGGTGACCTGACCTAACCCGATACAAAGCTTGAATTTTACCAAATGTGCAGAAAGGATCAATGATTAGTTATGCCAAATTTGGCGGCGCTACGCGCCGTCGTTTTTCGTTATCTTGATAAAACAAGAGGGAGGGTGTTCAACCCCCCCCCCCCCGTGGGGTGAAGGTTAACAAATTCCGAATACTGTCTACCACCTACAAGGATATAAACATTAATGCCATGTCGCACCTAAAACGTAAGCAACCAAGTTTAAAGAATGCCACAGATAAAGGCAGGATTAAAAACTCAAAATAATCGTTTTAACAGATATGTTTGAACTCTTTTGATTACAAACATGTATATGCTACATGTTCACAAGCTTGTGTAGTGAATTTAAGTATAGTCAGGATGCATCATCACATGATTGATAAATGATAAGTGATATTAACTTTGAGCTAGTAAAGCATGCATGGCATGAGGCAGACAGAACGAGTTATTGCATTTGTGTCCGGCAAAGGCATTTGCGTCCGGCATTGTTGTTTGCTGCAATAGTAAAGAACTACTTAACTTGCATCTTGCTGTAACTTTCAGTTATATTTGTTTTTGATTCTGACAAGATCGTTGCGGACAGCGGAAGTAAATTCGACGTCAAAGCAAGCGCTGCGCCACTTTCCACAAGTTGGGGGTGGGGGGACGGAGGAATTCTGAAGTCTATTATTTCCAAGCAACGCTTATAGGCGTAATGTTAAAATCCGAAAATATTGGGGGAACATTGCCCCGTCCGTCCCCCCCCCTGTGGCGGTTCCCTGAGTCAAAGCATGTGCATATCCTGCAGCCGGTATCTATTTGTGTTTATTTATGAATGTGTACAGTTTTTTAGTTTTGTTGAGCGTTTTACGTAGCCTATACTATGTGCTAATTTTCAACAAAACTATCAGTGTATTACCTTTGCATAATCAGTCCAGTGAAACGAGAGTTATCCCTGAAGCCCATGCACGATGCGTGCAAGCAAGAAAGATGAAGACGGATTTTGGCCCATCTGCAAGACTCCGCTCATTCGAACGCTTCGCGTTCTCGCTCACTCCGCCTGAATGACAATGGTTCACTTTTTTCTAGCCGCCACCCAAGAGCAGGTGACCAGGAGTGTCCCCTCCCTATCCCAGCGACTCAAAAAAACATACGTTAACACCAGAGAACATAAGAGAAAGTCGCGGCACTCCCAGCTAAGAAATGGAAACAAACATAAATAAGCATATAGGGAAGAAAGAGATGCCCATCTTCTGCAATGTCTTAGGTGTGTGTAAAAATCTATAACAGAGATAGGCATAAAGATTACGATCATTAGCTGAAAGGACCAGCAAATGACGAGCCCCTAATCGAATCACCAATAATTCATCAAAGATTCCCCACTCCATCACCGCTGACTATAGGTTACGTACGGAATTTCAAGCAGAACAATTACTGGAGACCTGTTTCGGTCATATTTTCAAGCTATTTGTATGCTGTGAGCCTAGGGAGCCAACCCTAGCAAAAGCTTTCTGAGCTCTGTTGGCCCTGCCGAGAAAGCCAGCGCCAATAGAGTCTTAGACATGACATTCTTATATTTCGTTGTGTATATATTAACAACACTCAGTAGAATAACAGAACACTCGAACAATGATAGTATAAAGTACAAACTAAGGAAAATGCTATAAGTCAAATAGTGAACGTTGTATAAATCAACAGATCAAATCCCGCTACAGAATTGGGTCAGACAAAGTTGCAATATTAGCAAGATAACTTAGGCAGTAGAACCATGATTTGTTCAATCTAATTTTGTCGTACACAATTATCATTGTTTTCCGAGAGTACATACAAAAACGGGATTTATGTAAGAGAACCAAATATGGACGATACCAAAATCAAATTGCAGAGCAATACCTTTGTTTTCGAATGACCATGGTTCCCTAAGTATAATTAGTGCATGGCTGAAGACTGTTTTCCCATTGACCATGTGCTTAATTTTTGCGATGTATTAACTGAAGTGTTAATACATTTGCAAAAGTGATATGCACTGCAAACCCTTCATTTAGCTCTTGAAAATATGTACTTAAGCTCCAAACAGCCAGTCTTTGGCCATGCACTAAATCGTTTTATGCACTCGTGACATTAAAGATTGAGTTTATGAACTCGCCTTCGGCTTGTTCATAAACTGAATCGTTAATTTCACTTCTCACTCGTGCATAAACTTATAGTATGTCATGAAGTCATTTTTGTATACTTGTTCTGCTTGTATTGACCAGATGCAGACAAAAAATGTCATTGTATTCACACAAAAATGTCAAATGTATCTCCTGAGACATAACTGGTCTAAAGCATGCCGTGTTTAATTAGAGTAATCAATGTCAAATTTTGACCTTCCATGACCTGACCTTGACCTTTGATGCTGTCAGGTTGTAAAAATAGCTACTACTATCGAACCTTACGTGTAAAATAACCCCCTAAACCAAGCGTCGCGTGACTTTTGTAGAACTGTTGCCAACAGTGACCTTTTGTGACTTTGCCCTTTGCTTAAAATGTATTTATTTTCTTAATTTGGGAGATGAGTATACCTTTGAGAGCACTTTGTGAGATGATAGTCTTGATATAAGGCTTTGGATGAAAAGTATCGCCCAAAAACTCGAATATTTATATTGTGACATTTAACCCGACAGTGATCCGACATGTCACCTTATTTCGAAAATGTTGGGTATGCATTATATTCGTCTCATTGCGAGCTTTCGTTCTCTGCCTTGCGCGTCTCACTGTGGTCATTGGTTCGGAAGATACGAGGGGTATTATTTACCCCCCCCCCCTCCAGCACCGCATGTTCGGCTGGAGACCCCAGCGCCGTGCGGGTTAACCCTCGCCCGGGATCACTGCGTGTCCGGGTAAGGGGTTGGTTCGACCCCTCCTGTCGTTTCGTCCCTAAATGAGCTAGAGCTTGGATTAAAAAACGAGCGTGCTGTTTGTGACAAGAGAAGGCCGTTGGCCCCTGATTTTAAGGTCTGGGTTAAAAGGTGACCTCTTTGGTCATGTCAATGACCCAAATATCATAAAATCGTAAAAGTATAAAATTGAATACTGATAGAGCTAAATCGTGACGGAACATCTTGGTATGCTTCATGGGTGTTAAATTTGAAATCAGCGTCACAAAATGTCCCAAAAACAGAAAAATTCCGAAAACGTCCTGTCAGGTCATCTGTGGTTAGTGACCTTATCCAACACGACAGAACTCACCTTCTGTCCAGCGTCACCACTGCAGCAGCGGACACCGCCCCTGACCGACTGACCACAGGTCAGAGCTGGACTGCCGCGGGCCACCAGAGGTCACTGCCGGGTCACCGGCCACCTAACGGCAGCAATTGAAGCGTCCCGCCTGCCTGCCTGGTATCATCGGCACAGTTTTAGCTGAAGGACCAGTTATAGACGAGAGAATAGCCGTTTTCACAATAGCCGTTTTCACGATGGATTATTTTGCGCGTTTTTTAAACATTTTAAAATGTTTTAAAATGCTTTAGTAGTAGCCGATTTCATGCTGGAATAATTTGCGAAGAAATGTTTTAACCCTTGCCCTACGAGAACGAAGCGAGAGGGTTAAAACATTTGTCGCAAATTAGTCCATCGTGAAAACGGCTAATACTACAACATTGTAAAACATTGGAAAATGTTTTAAAACATTTCGCTCAAAATAATCCATCGTGAAAACGGCTAATACCTCTGCTTATATCGTGCACACGTTCAGCGTGATACAATGTACTCACATTTCCCCGATAAATTCACTTACAGCAGGATAACTGCTTTTAGCACTATCCCAGTGATATGTTCGTAGCAAATTATCCGAGCATTGTTTTGTAATATGTTTCATTCAGGATTTACATTATAAAGATAATCAAACGTTCAAGAATAAATACCATCCATTGCACATAGGTATAAATAATTAAACAGGAACAGGATAACAAGATATTGTCTAACTGTAACATTTAATATTTCCTCCAGAAAAAAATAAATAACAAGCCATGCTGAGAATATGCAATAGCTTTTAGTTCTCATTTTTCGTGAAATGAAACTGCCTGAAATGCATCAACTGAAACCCGGGGTCACGAGCGTCTCGGAGCAGCGCAATTAATGTCATAACCAAACCTGACCAAACCTTTCTGGAGGTTGGGTTGATACGCGGCCTCCGGCTTCACGAAGGGTTGAGTATGGTGCCTCCTTTGCGGCCTTCGGCCTCATCGGAAAATGACACAATTACCTTCGTTAATAATCGTTCGAGGATTTGTTGCCCCGATTGCGCTCAGAGACTATCATGGGTGCCCAAACCCCAAGCCCAGCCCAGCCGAAGCCCATGAATACTAAGCCCAGACCCAGACCGTACCCATTCAAATTCATAGTATTGATACCCATGCCCATTGGGGCCCATTCAGATAAGGCAGATAATTATTTTCACAAAATTTGCAATCCCCCACCCCCCATTACGCCTAGCCATGTTTGACTTTCTGGCTATTAACGAGAAATAATATCAGGCACCGTGTGGTTGCTGCTTGATTTGAACTCATCGAACACTTTGCAGTCAACATTATCATATGGAATGAGACTTAGGATCAGACAATGACTAAAAAAAATAGTGTCCTACTATCATTTACAAACATATTTAGCTGGTTAAACATCTGGTTGTGAAGGGCGCAAAAAGAACGCTTAGTGACATTAGTCGTTTTCACGATGCTTATTTTGCGCGAAATGTTTTAAAACATTTAAAATGTTTTAAATGTTTCAGTGGTAGCCGTCTTCACGATGGCTAATTAGCGAGAATGTTTTACCCTCGCCGTATGGGATCCGTAGACGGCGAGGTGTATTTTTTTTCAGCTAATTAGTCCATCGTGAAAGCGGCTACTACTAAAACATTTTAAAATGTTTTAAAACATTTCGCGCAAAATGACCCATCGTGAAAACGGTTATTATTCAGAAATTGCCATACCCATGCCCATTGCCCACCCAGTACCCATGAAAAGTAAAAAAATGCATACCCAGCCCAGACAATCGGAAAAATTGAGTGGGCACCCATGGGTGCACCCGACCCATGATAGTCCCTGATTGTGCTACCCTAAGACGTTCATGCTTGCACTATAATATCTCGCGGAAAAGTGTACTAGCCACATTAGCCACTTTCACGAAGGATTATTGTGAGAAGCTTTTGAAACTTTGTAAAATATTTGAAAAGATTCGACGATCTATTTTTTAACTACACAACTTCTATATGCGTTTTTAGCTAGAAATGTCTCTCAGAATGTGCAATATGTTAGTAAGAATACAAAATGTTGACAAAATTGTGGTTTGGTGGTAATAAGCAGGATAAGTATTGATAGGGCAGTAGTGATGATCTTCGCCGACTGAAACTTGGTATGTTAATCTGACCGAATGGACTCTAGACACATATTTGTATTTAAGAACGGCCAATTTTGTATCATAAACTTATTTTTAGCACATTGACCCTCGCCCGGGTAGGGGGTGTATGCCACCCCTTGGTTTTTCCCGAATAACTCACGTAGTTTGTAACCGATTGCAATGAAACTTTCAGTACCCTACTTTTGAACAATTTGGCACATACTCTGAAAATTTATAGCTTCCACCTGTAATGATCCGTGACCTATAACTGTCTCTCAATGTCAATGTCAGGCGAAACTGGCGTCCCGTACTATCATCCTTGTTTCATGTGTAGTTTCCGAGTGTTTGTTTGTTCAGGAGCAAATGCAAAGATGTTTCTAGGTGATAATTTGTCTCTTCTGCTGAGATTGTGACCTCGACTGACCTTTGCTGAGGTCAACCGATGTCACTGACGCTTTGATTACCTCAGAAGACGTTTTTTGGCTTTCTGGCCGCTTTTTTAGAACAGTTTTTTGGTCCGTTGATTTAAAATCTTGGAGCCATTAGACATAAATTATATGTTTACTGGGTCATGCGCTTCCAAAGTTCAACCAGGGGTCAATGACCTCAGATGACCTGACCGACCTTTTTGGAATTTGGTAGTTTTTAGGTCATTTTGTGACGCTGATTTGAAATTTAGCAAGTATTAAGCATACTAAGATGTTCTTTAACCATTTTGGCTCGATCAGTATTCAATTTTCACACATTTACGATGTGTGACATTTTGGTCTTTGACATGACCTCAGAGGTCATCTATTGACCCCGGACCTTAAAATCATATGTCAATGGCTGTCTCTTGTCACAAGTAACACGCTCGTTTTCGAATCAAAGCTCTAGCTCAATTAGGGGCGAAACGCCAAGAGGAGGGGGCGCGTTTCGTACCCCCCCCCCCTACCCGGACATGCAGTGAATTTGCCCTACCCGGGCGAGGATTAAATGCTTCCAGTCATTGAATAGTAATGATATCGCCTAAATCAGTAATTTATTTATTGGAATGTAAAACATTAAATATACAAGGATTTGTATACCAAAACTTTTTAAAAGGATTAAGAATCTTTTCAGAATCTTTCCAGCACAATCATCCTTCGCAAAAATGGCTAAGTATCGATTTCTTGCGTTTACAACATCCAAAGGGTAAGCATCCTATCTGAAAGGCAGAGCATTGGTATGAAATGCCACCAACAGTAACACTCAAGTCTATTTCAATATATTGTTTTCAGTTAGAGATGGCAGAAGAGGAAACTGGCCCTCAGGTGCCGTTTTTTAAGTTCATTGCACCCGTTAGACCCGATTCAAAGGAAACAAGAGACCAATTTACCCAAAACTGAATTCCGACAGCCGATTACGAACCATTTGATCTGAAGAGTACGCAAATGAATCTCTCTTGAGCAGCACGGCCACGTTAATTTCTATGCTACCTTTCACGATGAAAGACTGGTGATAAGATCATCATTAAAACAGTGCGACTCTTCAGTTGTACATTTAGTGTAACCTTTTACCATATGCCGAGCAATTTAAAAAGCATTAGCGCGTGGAGTGTGGTATTACTATATACCGCAATCGAGGCCGGTGTAAATAAATTGTCGAGACCGAGGTGCTTCTTGATTTTTGAACCGAGGCCGAAGGCGGAGGTCAAAATCAAGAAAGCACAGAGGTCTCGAACAATTTATTCCGGCCGAGTGCCGGTATGATTTTTACCAATATTGCCGCGTAAGTCATTCAATGTGTGTTTTTCATATTTTTCAAATCATGTTTTAAAATATTATAAATAGGTCCTTTACCAGAGCAAAGAAATTAATTTATTTTAATAGTTAAGATTTTGAACTTCGAATAAAAATTGAAGAAGCCTTGAAAGCAAAGTCGACAAAGCTTTTATAATTCCCAGTAGAAATTGTAATCAAACACACTGGTTTCACGCGCTCATGGTAACAACAAATTTGCCCGGCTTTTTGGTTGTCCAAGTTGTACCACACATCTCCGGCTTAATGTAAATTTTGATATCCTCGGCATATGGAAATTTCCTCATTAATGGCAGCTGGCATACCGCAGACACTGCGACATATGGTAAATCAGACTTACTACTGAACTCTGCGTGTATGTAGATATTTTGTGATCTCGGGTTTTTTCAAAAATTACTGCACTCGAATTACGCTCGAGCAGTAATTTCAAAAAACGCCTCGATCACAAACATCTACATACCAGCATCGTTCAGTAATGCTTAATACCTAACTACATTTGCAAATGCACTCACGAAAAATTGCATTGCAACAGGAAAACATGTTGCAAAAAGATGAGCATCGACGATCAGCAGAGTCTGCATAACTATGCATTATTGCAAATTCATGTAGATAACTCATTCTCTGTATATTTACTGCGGCTTGACACAGGCTTGATGTAACAACGAACAATACACGTTCATTTGCAGCGCAAACAAAATCTCGTACAACGCTGATTTCGGTCAAGTACCAGTACTTATCACTCTTCCGCTCTTCACTGCCAGTTTACAGTCACTGATATGTATCGCATCACCTGGAGAATACGACAAACAAACTGCACAGCAATACTTCATCGTTTGTCGATTGCATTCAACATTTATCCAACGTTTATCCAGATGTCAGCTGCCAGAGCTACTCCAGGCGCTTGCTAGCCACCGCACTCCTCATATCCACCGGAGGCAGGGCTATCGAAATAAGGCATGCCGGCGCCGTGACCATTCGCAGCCTAACGCTACCGGCGCCAACTGAACCGATATCGCCAGGGGAGTCGCATCCAAAGCTGGAGTTCTTCCCGGAACACTGACTAAACGCCTCAGGTACACTGCATCAGCGTATCTGTCACAGTGAGGGGCGGCAGAGTGCTGGGCACGTCCCGCGTCACGGTGGTACGGTGCGTGCGCCGTACCGTCACCACGGCCGTGCTCTGGATGTGCGCCGTTCTCGTGCGCACCACGGTGCGGGTCAGCGTGGTCCGACGGGTGACGGTGTTGTAGAGGGTGCTGGCTGCGTGTAGGGAGCGCAGTGAGGTGCGTCGACCGTCAGCAGTGGTGGGCGCGCAGCCTGACAGTCTCAGTGATGTAGTAGTTGACCGTGTCCGTCACGGACACGTGGTCAGTCACCGTGCGGTACCGCGTCCGCAGCAGCGTGTGAGTGCGCACCTGCCGGAGAGACGAGGGGTAAGAAACCACCGACAAGCATGCATCGACAACATTTCATTTTATACCCGAATATCTTATCGAACTCTATGGAATTCCAGTCACTCACCTTGTATTTGATGATTGGACACACCTCTTGGGCCCGGTAGAGGGTGCCCAACGGATGTCGCGTCACCATCAGCCTGACCGTGGTGGGGACCAGTGTCAGGCGGGTCTCGGTCACATACACCGTACTCTCCGTATGATGGATAGAGTGTAGCTGGTCTGTGAAGGTAGCCAGCGAGAACCGAGTGGAGGTCACCAGGAAATACTGCTTTGGTGGACACGAATGAGACGGTGGTGTTGGAGGAGTGGGTCGCGGCGTAGTAGTCGTAGTCGTGGTCGGCGTTGTAGTCGTGGCCGGCGTCGGCGTTGTAGTCGTCGTCGGCGTTGTAGTCGTCGTCGGCGTTGTAGTCGTCGTCGCGTTGTAGTCAGTCGTCGGCGTTTGTATGTCGTCGGCGTTATATATCTAGTCGTTGTCGGCGTGGTAGTCGTTGTCGGGTGGTAGTCGTTGTCGGCGTGGTAGTCGTTGTCGGCGTGGTAGTCGTTGTCGGCGTGGTAGTCGTTTTGTCGGCGTGGTAGTCGTTGATCGGCGTGGGTAGTCGTCGGCGTTGTAGTCGTCGTCGGCGTTGTAGTCGTCGTCGGCGTTGTAGTCGTCGTCGGCGTTATATATCTAGTCGTTGTCGGCGTGGTAGTCGTTGTCGGCGTGGTAGTCGTTGTCGGCGTGGTAGTCGTTGTCGGCGTTGTATATGTAGTCGTCGTCTGAGTTGTAGTCGTCTGAGTTGTGGTCGTCGTTAAGGTTGTTGTCGTTGGCGTTGTAGTCGTCGTTGTTCGTCGCGTCGTTGTTCGCGGCGTTGTTTGCGGCGTTGTTTGCGGGGGGTAGGTGCGGCGTGGAGTTGTAATTGAAGGTGGCGTCGTTGTGGTAAATGGTCTTGGTGTTGGGGGATGGAACTTGGTGAATTTGTCCTTGACTTTGTCCTTTTTATGTTTGACAACGTTCTTCACGATTTGTAATGGGTTTACAAGGCCTAGCTTGGTCTTGCTCGGCTTATGTTTGACAACGTTCTTCACTATTTGAAATTGGTTTCCAAGGCCCAGCTTGGTCCGGTCAATCTTCGCGTTCTCGGTCCTGCTCGGCTTCACGACTCCCACTAGGCGACTGACACCGCTGACGAGCGGACCAAACAGCGGCTTGCGTGTCCTGCTGGTGGTGACCAGTCGAATCGGCAGCACCTTCGTGATGCTGTCCAGCAGGCCACGGCCGAACTCATTGCGCCTGGTAATCTCACTGGTCACGGGCGGCACGTTCAGAGTGGTGGCGAACGTCACAGGCGGTCCGAGTGTCCGATCTGGAGCAGAACACAGTGCTCGAGTCGGATCAAAATCAGACATTCGGAAAATGCTACAAACGGAAGGTGCTCACATGTGCGGGAAAAAAAACAATATAAACGTGCATCATATAGCTTAAGACTGTAAATTGTTAACGACAATTTGGGTTGCTAATCTCTAGTGACGTAGGTACTCCTGATTGAAGGTCACCGAATTTTCAGGAAGGCACTCAAAATCGTCGGATACGAAAAGTCTTACCGATTTATGCGTTACTGTAAACTGACACGACTAATTTCGTTATCAGGCACTATCACATGCGAATAAAATATGTTATGTTTGGCTTGACCTGTGCCGTTAAGTACAGCTGAGTTTCCGCTCATGACATTCCCATAGTTATCGAATAACATTCGTAATATCAAATATCAAATATCAAAAATCGTAATAATAAATAAAATATATCAAATACGTTGTTTTCAAGATGGACTATTTTGCGCGATTTTTTGTAAATATTTTGAAATGTTTTAAAATGTTTGAGTATGCAAGCTTTAGTATACTTATCCATTCCTTAACTACACAACTTTTGCAAGCGATTTTTTGTCTTGAATTGTCTCAGAATTTTGCAATATGTTGGTAAGAACATAGTATGTTACAAAACTGCGGTTTGGTGGTCATGATAAAGATAATTATGTATAAATTAGTTGTGATCTTCACCTACTGAAAGTTGAAACTCTTCAGAAGATTCCGAAACATTAATATCTCGGGCATGCTATTGGTCGCTCAACGGACTGACCCCCTCTTGGCTCATAATGGACTCGCCCAGCAATGGCCAGCGAATCGTTTCTAGCGCATCATTGCGCCATGCGAAGACAGACTTGTGATCCATGACGCTGCCAGATTGAGTAACTAGTATGGCGGTATGCTTAAAGGGAATGTTTCACATTAACATAAGATTTGAGTTGAGATGGCCAAGTTGTTGAATTTCCATTGAAATTTAAGGTTATTGTAGAAAGTTAAAACACCCACAAGAAAGGTCTAATCGAAAAAGTAATTTTGAGGTTTGGTTTTGACATCTGCAAGAAAATAAGGCCCTAGTGTATTAGGTAGCCTCTTTAAAGCCGAATGTCGTCATCCCTTTTTATCAAAATGTTGATGAAAGTAGAACTTTGTTTTTACATTTGGCTATACATTAGCCATACACTACGTCATACATATTGCAGCGTGAAAGGTTTTTTTAAATATTTCCAAATGCCTTCATATGACATCAAGCCGCAAATACTAAACTTAGTTTTTTCATGAAATTGAGCACTGTTTGTGAAGTGTGACAGAATCCGTGTTTCGGCACAATTACTGTCTAATTTTGGCACCACAAGCGGCGGTCACATGGACACTTTCACGGATGAGTGAAACAATTCCCTTTAACTGAACGAATGGACTCTATATGATACGCAGATGTTTCAGAAAAGTAGAAACGCCAATTGGTATACATTAATCTTGTAATGAGCTCATTCTATGTTTCCATAACTCTTGAATAATGATAATACCGCCTAAATCAGTAATTGATTTATTGGAGTACATCATATACTAAAAATTGAATACTAAAACATTCTAAAACATTTCAAAATATTTTAAAAACATTTCGCGCAAAAAAATCCATCGTGAAAACAGCTTAAGTTGGTTAATCGATAAATAAAATTTAATTGAACAACAATTACCGACAATAAAGTCTTGTAAAACCGTGCAATTGTAAATATTCATGTGATTGACAAATTAAACGTTTGTTCGTACACCAGTCGCCAGATTGTTGATCACAAGTCTACGTTGTGTGACTGACATCGAACATTGCTGACATTTTCTGAGAAACCGTGGAGATTTCCCACAAGAAACATTACGCCTCTATAGGCTCTACAAACCTCCCCTTTCTCACCTCGATCGCCACCATCCCGAGATTTGGTCGGCGTTGGCTCGGGAGCGAATGAGTCGTGATTCGGGGTGAAGTCGAATGGCGTCTGTCCGGCGCCGGTCAGTCCTCCGACAATGAACGCCTGGTGGCTGAAGTCGGCCTGCTCGTGGGTGACGCTGAAGAGGCCCAGCAGAACCACTGGCAGCAGCATGGCGCCTCCACTGGCTCACAGGCCTGCTGGAGGTTTACAATAGGGAATGTGATGCGCTAGAAGGATCACACGAAACATTTGCTGGTCCAATGGTTTCCTTCGCCTTCAAAGTTCGAAATGTGTGAATGCGATTTTGCTCATTTAACACAGACAAGTTTATGAGTAGATATACAAATAAATGACCTTTCCTCGTGTCGTCAATTACAAGTTCAAGGCAAAATATTATATTATAAAACATTAGGTTGAATTTTCGGCCACAGGCCATTATCAAACCGATTACAGCAATACAACACTTGGGTAAAAATCCAGCTGCCTTCGTTTTAATTAAAAATCCAGTTGCCTCCACATCGTTTTAAGCGTGATGTGTCTGCAATTATGTCACGAGTTTTATAAAGTGAAAAAGTAGGAGGACGAAGGCAGCTGAGTTTTTAAACCAAGTTTTTACCCATAGTGTTGTATTGCTGGTTAATCGGTTTGACCCAAGGCCTGTGGCCGAAATAATTCACCCTTATGTTTTATAATATAAATTTTGCCTTTAAACTTTTAATGTGACGAACACGAAGGAAAGGTATTTATTTGTATATCTTACTCATTACCTATGTTCCCTCGCACGAGCACTCAATAATATTTCTTCGATTACAGACAAGTTTACATTATTTCAAATGCACACTGTTTCAAATATAACCGTATGCAGTCCTCCCGGACATATTTGTGAACCCTGTGAAGGAGCTGATGTACTGCGCTGCATGCAACTATGCCTCATTTGAAGTTATTTGGAATCCTAGCTTGTGGCTTGTTCGCTCGTTAGTTATTCGCCAATGCAAGAAGGTGTCGTTGGTATTTAGAGTTACGAACAAAAAAGCTCATTGTAAATGTGATTGTGTTGCAGCATGCTGACAGTTGTTGGGTTGTGTGATGTATCATGCATTCATCGAACATCATCAAAAACAATCTAGAAGCATCACAATACCAAGTCAAATGTGTGCGCTAATATAAATGCTCGAACTAAACTAGAACAATCTGGCAAATAAGATGCATATTATGTAGATATGCAACATACAAATGCACATAGTTGTATTACTTACACCATGGAGTACATATAGCACACATTTTGAGAAGTAAATCTTGGACATTGCCAGTGTCATCATTTTACCGAGCCGGTGATATTGTGCAGTCCAGCTGCGTTCCGATACGGAATCGACAGACAACAATCACTGAAGACGCCTGTTATAGACAGACGCCGGAAGATGGAGCCACAGAGTCAGACGTTCAATGCTGATGCAATAGTTCGGGAAGTAACTTACCCTCTAATTGATTCAGACATATGAAGTGTGGCATCTGTGAAGTGTGAGGTAGTCAACATCATTATAAATAATCAGTTACAACTTACATTACGTCGAGTCCAAATGCACAGGGCCACAACTCACCCTTCATGGAGCCGGCCCCCGCACGCAGACACTGCACCCTCGCAACTGACCTGGCGGCGGGTCAACACTGTCTCTGCCGCCCGCAGGTCACCAGAGGTCACGGCGGGGTCCATCGCGCCCTCCGCCGGCCACAGTCAGCTGAGTGCCCGTCCCGTCACATAGGGTCTGTTCCAGTCGCACTTCTAACCTCCTCAAAGCTGCTCCCACTTGGTCCAGTCGTATTCTTTAAACACAAGAGCACAGTTGCAGTTGGAGCAACTTAGAGGAGAAAAGAGGCGCGACTGGGAAACGGGCCCCCATAGGTACCACATACCTCAGACGAGGGCCCACTACTATACCGTGACAATCATTTAAACCCGTATAGCAGCAGATAATGTTATGATATTGAATAATTAATTAACTTTGCAAAAATATATTAATGCATTTCATATAAAATATGTACTTTATTTTACATTTATTGTGTTATATACGGGCTACTATAAATTTACAGACAAACGTAAATAGCACATTTACATCACGCCCGTCTCTTTTACCTCGCTGACTGTGCGTGTGATTGACAGACCCCACGTCTGCCGAGACGCCCGACATCTGTGAGTCTTCACGGCGCCTCTGATGCATCGTCCTCGAATGGTGACATGCTCGGTCTGTTAGCGTCATCAGTGAGCCGGTGATAGGCAATGGTGGCCGCCAGAGGGCTCTGGCGGTCGGCCGGCACGGCGGCCAGCGCAGGTCGGGCCTCGTCGCTGCCAGCCGCACTGTATTTGTGTTGGAGCAGGCGGCGGGCGGGGCGGGGGCGGGGGCGGGGGTGGGCCGGGCAGCGTCGCCCCGGGCGGCGTCGGGCAGAGACTGCCACGTGTTTGTCAGCAGGCTCGGGGACGGACGGACAGATGAGAGGTGCCGCCGACACAGACGAGCATTGACATATATAGGTATCAATGCAGACGAGCGAGGAGGTGGCGACACCTGGTGACGAGCGATGTGGCCAGAGAGGTGTGATCAGCAGCGCCCAGCTCGTCTGAGGTTCGTCCGGGGGAACTGAGGACTATCTGGTCAGGTAGTTCTCTGTTCCGAGCAGCCTTTGAAATGCTTGTCCTGACGAATCTGCTTGAAAGGCAGTGGGAAATACAATAAATGTCGATGTTTGTGTCACGAGGACCAGGTATGTGCCAGCCTTATTTTACATCGCGAGACCGACAGCGTTTGCTGCGTCACACCATTGCCAACTATAGGTAGGTACTTCACCGGCACCAGGCTCGTCGAGAACATTCTTTGTCACACCGGATTGCTCGACGCTCGTGGCACATTCCCTTCACGGTATTTTGAACAATCTTCGCTTCTGTTGCCGTGACTCGGCTGCCAGTTATAGAGGACGCCATCTGTCGGGTACGCATACCGCGTTCATACTATCCGCTTACGCCCTCTTCTGGAGTCGTTCAGTAACGTTATTCATCCTCTCCGCTCGCTAGATGTCTCTGATATCTCCGGAGCTATAGATGTCTCTGATATTTCCCCACGAGCAGGCAGTCGCTCTTCCTATCGAACTCGAAAGAGCAGATGCCAGATTTTGGAGACGTAGCTCGAAAGTTTAATTTTTCACATTTATGCAATCACATTAGTTTCAAACCACCTCCACAACAACATTATTTCACAACACCCCGCGACCGGACGGGCGCCTTGTGTACATTTATACTGTCCGTTTCTAAATAACAGTTATTTTCAGTGGCGTATTTAGAAATCCGCCAAGGGGGGAAGCCCTTAAGGGGCGCCAAACCCACACATGAAGGGCCGCAGTCAGCGAAAATGTTTTGCTAGCGGGGGTGGGGGTGGGGGGTAGGCTCCGATAAATTTTCCGAGGGCCGCCCCCCCCCCCCAGCTACACAATACCGTCCAATGGCCCCCTCCGATGCACCTCTGAGGCCTGAAGGCGCCATCCCACATAGCTCCGAAGGTAACCTCCGATGCAACTTAAAAAACTCGCCCTCCCCCATGCCATCAAAGGCGCCCTCCGAGTCCATTATACCTCTGAAGGCGCCCTCCCAAATATATCCGAAGGCGCCCTACGAAAGATATACAAGGGCGCCCTATAAAATAGCTCAAGAGACACCCTCTGTGAGACCAGAGGCGCCCCCGCCTCACACTCAGTGAATGACGCCTTTGGAAGTATGTAGGGAGGGCGCCCTCGGGCCTCGGAGATATGTATCTGAGGGTGCTTTTTTACTATATGAGAAGGCGCCTTCATAGGTGAATCGTATCGGTGGGCCTTGGTGATATGTCGGAAGGCGTCTTCAGAGATGCATCGGAGGGCGCCTTTATACGCCTTCTCGTATATGTATCGGAAAACATCTCCGAAAGTGTATTCGAGGACGCTTTTGAAGGTATATGGGAGGGCATCATCGGAGACGTATCGGAGGGCGCCTTAGAAGCCTGCAGAGTGTATAATTTTGGGAGAGCGTTTTCAAAGGTGCATGGGGGGCGCTTTGGGAGGTATGCAGGAGGGCACCTTCATATTTGTATCGGATAGCACCTTGGGATGTATATGGGAGTGCGCCTTTGGAGGTATGTTTGAGGGCGCCTTCAGAAGTTTATCAAGGGGCGCCTTTGAAAGAATTTGGGAAAGTGTAAGAGGTGTATTCAAGGTCGCCTTTGAAGCTATGTGGGAGGGCGCCTCTGGAAGAATTTGGAAGGGCGCTTTGAAGGTATGTGGAGGGCGCCTTCAGATGTACCGGAGCGCACCTTACATTCAATGAAACGCGCCTCATATTCAGCCGGAGCGCGCCTCACATTCTGCGATGGGCGCCTTCGGCGCCCTTTGCTGAATGTGAAGCGCATTTCATGAACCGAAGGTGCCTTCGGCGCCTTCGCTGCATGAGGGCGCCTTCGGTCCATGAGGGCGCCTCTGGAGCCCAATAGGGGAGGGGGTGGCCATGGTGCGGTGATCTCCCTAAATACGCCCCTGGCTCTTTTTGCAATATTGTAGAGACGAGAAGACGAAATTCGGAAAGCCAAAAAAAAACAAATCGACGACATCAATGACAATCCACACCAACTTCGAAAGCGCTTCTATACCCATGCTTTTGAGAATCTGAAATAGCCATTTTAAAGACAACATCATTTCCTCACCTTTGACTTTTTTGTTAGCAATTTCCTTCAAAATTATTTTTACTACAATAAGTCAAACATTTTAAGTTTTTCAAACAAAAATTGCTTGACATAACGTCAATAAAACATCATTGTCTCCCAAAGTACTCCAATCATTTTCAGTGAAATGTCGTGAGAAGACGTATAATTGAATATTGATGCAGCATAAGATACTAAAAGTTGACGTCGCTATCTGTGATTGTTGTATTTAAGTTATTGAGAAAATCCGGAAGGAGGTAAAATTTACACACACACACGCACGCACGCACGCACGCACGCACGCACGCACGCACGCACGCACGCACGCACGCACGGCACGCACGCACGCACGCACGCATGGCGCACGCACGCACGCACGCACGCACGCACGCACGCACACACACACACACACACACACACACACACACACACACAGAGACCTCCCAGCACCGCGTGGGTTAATTCAGACATCCCTATTCGCTGCACACAGGCACAGATGCAGATCGTGTTGAAGTGCCGGTGCTGCGTTGAGGCATGGCCCCAGTCACGGACTGCAGGGCCATCTCGGTGCCGTGATGCTAGGAGTGAGCTGCGGCACCACTCTTGCTGCTGCTGAGCTGCTGAGCCACCAGGCTCTGCTTGACGTGTCTTTTCAGCACGGCTGCACGCTGAGCTCATTTGCAATTGGATTCAGGCTCTGCTTTCTTAGTTGTCAAAGAGCATGATTACTTTTTGCCTTCTCCGACGAAGGCGCCGGTACTCTGAATGAAATAAGAAAAACGCTGCATCTCTTGGTAGACGATGCCGTTTTTGTTGCGACCACTGATCGCCATGATGAGCGTGATGGTTTTGGGGCACTCAACGACAGATCGACCAAGGGTTCACACCGCCACATTTTTT
>VOPJ01005080.1:0-22929 GCA_014673585.1 Semibalanus balanoides | reverse complement strand
CTTCATTTCTGCCTATTTAACGGCCTCATTAACATTAACATGTCGTTAGCAGCACATGACGGCCCAACATTGTTGGCTCATGACATACATTGGAGACAGCCAACTCCGAAAGCACTCTCGAAACCCGTCTGCGAAAGAAAATCGATCATCTAATTTCGTTGCAATTTGATTTGACGAGCGAAATTAGCTACACGTCGGTGAAGAGTGCTGAGTTATGTCCATAGATTCAACATTATAGATAGTGCAGAAATCCATTTCGCTCTGTCTAGTACAATCACTGGTGTTGGTGGCGCGTGATTCTGTATTAGCGCTCGAACGTTATTACGGCATTGTTTTGAATTACTACGTCCTATTCTTTTGGTAAATCCAATCAGAACCTCGTGTCTGGATGGGTATTTTACATTATTATTATTTGCATAGCAAAGCTTGTTGCTCGGACCATCATCCGATCGTGTTATTGCAGCTCTTCAACAGAATTAGAAGTCGGGAAGTTTGTTTACGGTCGTTTGCCGCTAATAATCCACGGCACGGTGTTTCGCCCGCTGACCTTGTCTGACCTTGTCTGACCGTGGTCACTGGTAACGATCACAGGTCATCGGCAATCAAGAGCAGATAAAAAGCTGGCACTAGTATGGCTGCGGATTAGAAGTGGCACTTTTCAGGATTGTGGCTACCTGACCCGACCCGCAAACCCCATTCAACTACCCAACACTACCCACATGAACATATAGGCTGCCAGCTACCCGCAGGTACCCACACATAAAATTCGTCATCATTATGTCTACCATTTAATAACTCATTTGTAAATGCTGAACTGTTTTGTGTTGATCTCTTCTCACTAACTGAGGTTGAGGTGCTTATATTTGTACAAGCATCCCAATTCCCATCAAAATCCATGTTTTTTCTTCAATTTATGAAAATTCTGCTACCCGCCAGCTACCCCCTTCATCCAAATGATGGTTTGTGCTACCCTCTACTACCCACGTCGGTAGTATTTACCTTGAACTGTTGGGTAAGCGGGTAGAAAAGTGGCACCTCTGCTGTGAACCGTTGGAACTCCTCTCCCTGCCAGAGCGGAAATGGGTCTTGACTCTGGTGGACATTCTCCCCAGCCGAGCCCGAGTGGCGGAACAGTTTGCATTGTAAGAATAGTGGGTAATTCCGCGGCGATGCCAGCGACCGCGCCGTTGTAACATGTCTATACAGCTGAATAACCACATATTCAGTGGCCAGGTGAACGTCAACTGCGAGTTGTGGTTGGCACGAATACCAATTTCGTTTCCGGCTGTCAGTGACGGCTGCAAAAGTTCGGTGGTTTGACCCTAACAGCGTCGCTTTATCAGTGTCGTTGGATCGAAGCAATGGCCAGGGGAAGGTGTGCATACTGCATATCCGTGCGAGGAATGTCGGACACTAATCGCGGTGGACCACTCATCCAACTCTGTCTGAACTTATCACGTTGTCTGTGAAAGTATCACGTCTTCGTAGGATCAGGGTATCAGCATCGTTCGGCTGCGCCGCTGAAGCACAGTCCCAGTTAGGGAACTAAGCAGAGCTTTGGAACGAAAGCATGTTGGTGTCCACACGTCCAGACGTCTGTTAGTATCCAGACATCGGTGATATCCGGTGGGGTGCTGACGTGTCGATGATGCTATGTTGTGGCAGGAGCCGAAAACTTATCCTGAACGGCACTCCCCGCAAGCTGGGTCAGCAGCGGGGCGGGCTGCCGCGCTGGTCTGGGGCGGACCGTTTATTTGGAAATGTCGAATACAAAATCCAGACCTATAATACTTCCGAAGCAATAAGTCACTCAAAACTAAAGATATTGCTTTTAAATTTGGTTTGGGCATCGTATATACTTGGTTCTCCAATATACCTAATACTTATATTCCCTTTTTTCATATTATTTGCTGTTTGGTAATTGGTATGATTTGATGGAAAACGTTTCTAAATTCCTTAATCCTCAATCCTCAAAATCACAATTTTCAAGCATTCAAAAACCGGAATATTTCTTGGAGAACCAAGAATGGACGATGCCCAAACCGAATTTCAAAACAATATCTTGAGTTTTGGCTGACTTAGGCCAAATCAGGGTTGGCACAGTTTTGCCCACTGGCCGGTTTTGCCCGGTTTAAACCATGGTTTAAACCGGGTGGGTAAAACTAGTTTTGCCCATGTGGGCAAAACTAGGCGGGCAAAACTCATTGCCAGGTGGGCAAAACCCAACGTCTGAACTGAATGCGCATGCGCACTGAAATGTTTTTTTTTTGTGAATAGGTCCAAGACGAAGCGGTACATGGCGGTGAGGTTTGTGCGACATTATAAGAACATAATTATAGTTGATCGTTTAACGCCAAAATACACAAACTCGGTCGGTAAATTTTCGACCTATATGGTTTTGAATTCCAAGATGGCTGCCAGAATCGAGGTCGGCGAAGCGATATCCTCCGGAGGCAATCTGTCGGATCGTAATTGATTAACGCATTCGGTAGGCCAAACATTCATATGCATCCCCGAACATAAACTTTTGGAATACCCCTGCTGGTGCCTCTGTGATGTCACAAAGACTAGGACTTGAAAATTACTCCCACGGTAAATGATTGAATGATTCAAATAAATCATATTGTTTGTTGAACAAAGATCAATGACGAAATCGATTCCCTTTTACCGCAAACATCATTTGAATCAATAATATAATATTGCGCTTTGTGGAAATACAATTAACTCAAATGATTAAGTTAATTTATCACCCTTTTTGGTGATTGCCTATGCACACATTTCAACAGGACGGGTAGCCAAGGGGGGCCACGGGGGCCATGCCCACCCTGAGCAAAATACAAATTCACACTAGATAGAAAGAGATTCTCTGACGCTCGACCCTATCGGCCCCCCCCCCCGGTCAGCAAACATATGCTGAGGAAGCCAAATTTGATTTTTTTACGTGCCCCCCCCATCTGAGAAAAACCCTGGCTACGTGGCCTGCCTTTCAAATACAGGTTATGTCGCCAAAGTGAAGTGAAAAATTACATTTTGTAAGTCATTTAGTCGTGAAACTATGGTTTGCTTGAAATTTGAAGTATCCCAACTATAATTGACACACTGTTAGCATAATTAATAGGCTCAAAAAGTAAAAAAAGCAGTTAAAATCGACAAACGAGAAAAAAAGATGGTCTTCAATTTTAAGTTCCTATCGGTTTTGGCCGGTTTTGGCCAGTTTTGCCCACTTTCTCCCGGGAGAAAACGGTTAAAGCCACTGGCCAGGGCAAAACCCTTTTGCCCGGGCAAAATGCCAACCCTGGCCAATGGGTCTGGATTTTGTATTCGACATTTCCAAATAGTCGGGCGGGCCTCGCGCTCCTTTGGCTGGCTGCCGCGGATCGGACAGGTCAGGGGGCGTGTTGCCGTCTGGCGGCTGGCGGGCAGAGACGGATCCGCCGCCGCCCCCGCCCTCTGACGTCACACACATCCCACGCCGGGGCTCATGATACATTATGGGCCTGCTCCTGTGGTGCCTCAAACCTCCTCTAAGTTGATCCAACTTACAACTGTCTGTATAACAGGATGGGACTGGAGCAAGTCGGAGCAACTTTGATGAGATTAGAGTCGCCACGGGAACAGGCCCTATATGTCACATCCCGACCAGCACCATGACGCGGAGAGCAGTCACGGGGACGCAGCGGTCAGAGTTGGCAGATGCGCGAATGGCAACGGGCCGGAGCTGCCAGACTAGGCACAAGGTCACTGTCGTAGTGGGGTAGTAGGTACAGCCTTGAATTGGCGACGTGCTCAGCCCGGCCCGCTCTGTGATGAAAGTAAGGCTGGCTGGAGCTGAGACAAATGTTTTTGTTTTCTTTTTTGGAAATATGCGCGTTAAGATTTTCTCCCGGACGGTAGACATAAATGTGGAATAGACAAATGTCACATTTTTATAAAGGCGAAGGTACAATTTTTTATAAAGAGGCTGACATCACTCGACAAGAATGTTGTTCCCTATTCCCCGTTCAGAGCAATGTGTAGACAAGATGTAGCCAAACCATGTATTGTGTTTTCTGAGACAAAACTGGTCCACAACATGCTCAATTGTACATTTTGACCCCATGTGGGCACAAGGTTGCTGTCCATCCTTGACCTTTGCTTGACACTAACTTATCATGCATGAAGTCAGGCGGTAAAATGATTATCACTATCGAATTCTACGCGTAAAATAATTCATAAAACATGTGTTACATTACTTTCGTAGATATTGTGTGTATAGTGACCTTTTGTGACCTGAACTTGACCTTTGCCAGCAATTGCACTTTAGCTCATGCTGGATGTGTAAAAGTATGCTTCAAGTTTGTCTTATTGAGCGCTTTCGAATGCCGCCTTGTGCGTCGCGCTACGATCATTGGCTCGGAAGATAACCAGGAGGTGCTTAACGCCCCCCCCCCCCCCCATTGGTGTTTAGCTGAGACCCCAGTCAACGCCGGATTAAGGCTTTGTTTACTTTTAAGCAGTGCACAATCGCATGTTGCATGTTGTAATACTGAAGCGTTTATTAGACGGCTTAGCAAATGTATGGGATTTTGCTCTCCGAAGGAAATAGTTCACATTTTGATTTTTTCGAACCGATTTGTTATATTTTGAAATATTATTTATTTTGTATATTGTCATAAATGGCCATACATCGCGCCGATTCAAGACGGAAGGTCGTAAATTATTAATTTTAGCAAAACTATATACATACTCTCGACTCTGAGTCAGGGTCCTCACTCATCACGTCACACGAATGAACAACATGGCTCAGCCAACCAGATCCGAAAGTAGTCGCGCTCCAGCCAATCATATTCGAAAGTAATCGAAAGTAGTATATCTGGAAGCTGATTGGCTGATTGTATACTTACAGCCTCTGCCCAGGCCATCGTAAGCACTGCATTATTTTGTAAACACCGAATTCCTTCGCTAAAAATCCAATATATTCGGCTGGTGATCGGATAATCTTTTCAGTCAAGAAAACTTGCAGATAGGGGTTTCCCAACACTGGCTACAAAACTGCTATATCAGTTCAAAACTCCGTGTTGAAGGTGAACCTTTTCCTTTAACGATTGTCTTTTTACCTTATTGTTGAAAAAGTATCGAGAGCACCTATGTCTTCTAGGCTGAAACAGCCCTTGAGTAGACTGCGAATTGTTACGAGTTTGAGCTGCTGCTTTTGTATGTAGCAATACAATATAATTATGAATTTGCACGTTTTTATCGTTCCTACCGGAATAAGATACTTTGGTTCATTCTAGTTTGGATATGCAATGTTATATTATCGTGGGCCGATTTACTTTGTGAAAGGTTAGCCGTAGGTAGGTGTGACCCGGCGCCCTTTCCCAGTTGTGTTTGTGTCTGCGCCCGTCTGGCGCCGCCATGCGCGCTCCCTTCGCATTCCTTGGCAGCTGACTTCAGCCGCCCCAGCTCTGCCAACGATGCTGCTGTGAAAACGGTGCTACTCCGGGGCACATGTATACAAAGTCTGGCCAATGTTGTCGCAGAGCGGCCAGAAATGGCGTGTAATTTAATATTTACGAAGGGTTGCAGTATAACACGCTCAATATGGGATATACGAATACCGCCTTAGCCCTATTACTGTCGGGGGGCGAATCGCCCCCCCCCCCTTGAGGTTTTTCGCGTACGGGTCATTCATAACTAACTCAGAATCTTCAAACTTTCTGGCTTTTCCTCAAATTTAATTGCGCATCGAATGGTGTATTTTTTTCAAATTGAATTATTAGAAGGGGGTCCAGGACAGTTTTTAGGGGGCGTGTTCGGCCGTTTTGACACAAAATCTGTGGCATGGTTAAGCACTTCATGGAGAGTTGTGGTTGATTGAGAGTGTTTCGCAAAAAACAGGACATCGGTAGAGAATGATTGTTGTCTTTCAGATGGTTATCTCGAAATTTTCAAAATTTTTGAATTTTGAAATCCAAATTTTGCTGAACAAACTTATTTTTTTCACAAAATGATGCAAGTTTTTTATTTTCAGAACGTTTCAACAAACCGGACTGTATGTAGGAGAAAACATGCCAAGATGTAATATGTTGTTTTGAAAGATTCAGGGTGTATCTTAAATTTTGATGGACCTGATGTCAGGCAAATGCTAACCTTCCAATAAGTATATGATGAAAAATGAAAAACGAGGGATTTAATGCATTGCATCGAATCCAACTATTTCAGTTCATGTCATTCTTAGCCCTTTTGATGAAAAGGATGAATTTTTTTAGTCATGGACCTTTTGAAAGGTCATTCAAGGTCACCAACAGCCTTTTTATCAATAGCCTCCGTGACAAGAAACATCGTAAAGGACTTCACAATGGTCTCACAAATGTTTGTCTCGTCCAATACGCGCTCTTTGATAGTGGCAAATTTTGACCGACTAACGTCACCTTGACCTTGACCCTTGACCTTGACCGGGGTCAAATTTTCGATTTGACAAAGTTGATATGATTTCAACCGAAATGATCAAGAGAAACACGATGTAACCAAAATAAGTGCTGAATACTTATAGATAACAGTTATTAACGAACAAACATTTGCTGAAAAAACATGTTTTTTAACATTTTTTGAACCCTACAGTCCAAACCATTGACCTGAGGTCATTTATGATGCCCATTTCGTGAAAGACAATTAAAAAAGCTTTACAGTGATTTTTCGGATTCCTCCTAGCTGCCATTAGGTTTCCGAGATGAATGGCAAGGGTTTCCTGAAGAATTCATGGTTTTGACAAAATAATTTTTGCATGACGTCAATGACCTTGAATTAATGACCCAACGGTCACAAATTTTAACAAAATACGAGTTCATTGTCGGACCTTAGTCAACACACCAAGTCTTCATTTTTCTAGCTTCTATATTGGCCAGAGGAGATCTGGAAGGGGGGGCCGAATGAGCCCCCCCCGCCGACAGATTCGTATACTTTTCATCCTCCAGGATAGGGTTAGAGCTTGTCATGGACTTCAGAAGCCTTTACCGCCCCGCGGCAGGATTCGAAAGCTCATGACGACACGACCTGCTGTCACTGTCAGCTATGCAGTGTCGGAAAAACGCTCACCGGAGCACACCGGAGATTCTCCGTAATAGAAGACTGATCACTGATCAGTGATCACATCGTAACTGACCGAGAAGACCCGGCAGAACGAAATAAGTGTTCAAGTAGCCAGGTCAGAACATATAAGTTTACTGCCAAGTTTGTACTTCAGTCACTCAAACAAATGGCAAAGCCTGCAAAAAGTAAGGTATTTAGTTATATTACCTAAAACATGTTGGCTATGGGGCTCAAAACTAGCAGCATTGCTGCCTCCTTCTACGGCATATAAACTGCAATGCAAATCCAGTCGTAACTGAGAATCTTTGTACCTACTTGTTCGGCAGTTGCTGGCTGCAGGCAGTTGTGTTCGTCGTTGTACGGACGAGTATTTGTGGTGGGACTTTCTGCAACTGTTTGCAGGCGTCAAATTACATTTTCAAATACATGGTCACAGTGTTCCGGGTGAAATGTGCAATGCAGTGGAACACAGCGCCATGTGAAATAACGCCTACGTAGTCAGGTCGATGTAGATGGCTAATGGCTATGCCAATAGTAGAGGAATCTTGGCTACGTCGGCCGTCAGACGTCAGCTGACATCAGCTGTCGCTAGCCGGCATTCTGGTGGAGGACTATGTAGCTGAATCAGTCGCAGACCTTTGGCTTGAGTTAGCTGATGGCTAGCCGGCAATTCTGGTGGAGACTATGGACTGGAAGCAGTCGCAGGACCTTTGGCTGAGGTTGCTGTCGCTAGCTGGCATTCTGATGGAGTACTATGGTAGTCTGAAGCAGTCGCAGACCTTTTGGCTGAGGTTAAGCTTGATGCTAGCCAGCGTCTCTTGGTGGAGACTATGAAGCTGAATCAGTCGCGGACCTTTGGCTGAGGTTAGCTGTCGCTAGCCGGCATTCTGATGGAGACTATGATAGCTGAATCAGTCGCGGACCTTTGGCTGAGGTTAGCTGTCGCTAGCCTGGCATTCTGATGGAGACTATGGTAGCTGAATCAGTCGCAGACCTTTGGCTGAGGTTAGCTGATGCTAGCCGGCGTTCTTGGTGGAGAACTATGGTAGCTGAATCAGTTCGCGGACCTTTGGCTGAGGTTAGCTGATGCTAGCCGGCATTCTGATGGAGACTATGGTAGCTGAATCAGTCGCGACCTTTGGCTGAGGTTAGCTGTCGCTTAGCCGGCATTTCTGATGGAGAACTATGGTAGCGAATTCAGTCGGCGGACCTTTGGCTGAGGTGAGCTGTCGCTAGCCGGCCACCACAACCCACCACCCCAATCCGCACCCCCCCACCCCATTGCCACAAACACCCACACATTATCCCCCCATTTTATCATAAAAACCCCCCCACAAATTACCAACCAACATACCCAAAAATCTTATTTTTTCATCCAAATTCATATTTTCTGGTGGAGACTATTGGTAGCTGAATCCAGTCGCGATCTTTGGCTAGGGTTAGCTGATGCTAGCCCGGCGTTCTTGTGGAGGGACTAGGTAGCTGAATCAGTCGCGACCTTTGGGCTGACGGTTAGCTGATGCTAGCCGGCATTCTGATGGAGACTATGGTAGCTGAATCAGTCGCGGACCTTTGGCTGAGGTTAGCTGATGCTAGCCAGCGTTCTTGGTGGAGACTATGGTAGCTGAATCAGTCGCGGACCTTTGGCTGAGGTAAGCTGATGCTAGCCGGCGTTCTTGGTGAAGACTATGGTAGCTGAATCAGTCGCGGACCTTTGGCTGAGGTTAGCTGTCGCTAGCTGGCATTCTGATGGAGACTATGGTAGCTGAATCAGTCGCAGACCTTTTGGCTGAGCGTTAGCTGATGCTAGGCCCGGCGTATTTGGTGGAGAATATGGTAGCTGAATCAGTTGCGGACCTTGGCGCGAGGTTAAGCTGATGTAGCCGGCATTCTGATGGAGGACTATGGTAGCTGAATCAGTCGCGGGAACCTTTGGCTTGAGGTTAGACTGTCGCTAGCCGGCATTCTGATGGAGGACTATGGTAGCTTGAATCCAGTCTCGGACGTTTGGCTGAGGTTAGCTGTCGCTAGCCGGCATTCTGTTGGAGGACTTGGTAGCTGAATCAGTCGCGGACCTGTGGCTGAGTTAGCTGATGCTAAGCGGGCGTTCTGGTGGAGACTATGGAACTGAATCAGGTCGCGGACCTTTGTTGCTCAGACCCCCGTCGGTGCGAGGGCAACTTTTAAAATTCCTCATTACTCACTCAAAAAACCTCATTTCTCACTTAAAAAACCCTCAATTCACACCTTTCACTGTGTTATAAGCAAGTAAGGGGTCGGCGGTGCAGCTGGTTTTTGATGACGTCACTGGTGCATGACAAAATATTTTTCCGCAAATTATTCGTCCCCAGATCTTGTCTGGAACCTGTCGGGATTGATCCTAAGCGAACCTATACCTAACCTTATAATAGCCTTGTTTCCACGATGGATTATTTGCGCGAAATGTTTTGAAATGTTTTAGTATGCAATTATTTAGTATACGATATATTCCCAAGAAAAGAAGTTACTGATTTAGGCGAATATAATAATTATTCAAGTAGTTATGGGAAACATTATATGAGCTCAATACAAGAGTTATGATCAAAAATTGTTCAGTTTCTAAAGACATTATGCGTCTAGTGTCCATTCGTTCAGTTAAGCATACCGCCATATGTTAACTCAATCTGGCAGCTCATGTATCACAGGTCTGCTTCGCATGGCGCATTTAATTCGCTAGAAATGATTCGGCTGGAGGCGAGTCCATTCAAGTCAAGGGGAGTTCGCATTTGTTGAGCGACCAATAGCGTGCCGAGATCGAGATCGTTTCAAGATGTTCTGTAAAGTGTCAGTAAGTGAAGATCTGCATCCACAGCCTAACTATACAAATATCTGCTAATTAACCACCAAACCGAAATTTTGTAACATTACTATATTCTTACCCACATATTACCAAATTCTGAGAGACATTTCAGAACAAAAATCGCTTTAAAAAATTGCATACGTAAAGGGAATATAGCACCTTTACACATTTAGTTTTTAACGATATAGCCAGATTGTCGGGTGTACTGAGAAACCTTCTAAATCTGGAAATTTTCCTTTCCAAAAACACCTAACGAATAAAAGATAAAAGACCAAAAACGGATAAAAGACTAGGGATGCAGCTTAAATTCATGGAATCGGGGGCAAGATTTCTTGATTGGATAGAGTCGATGGCTATCAGGACGCCAGCAAAGGGTTATATTAAATGGGTTTGCAAATTTCCACAATTGGAGGAGGTTCTCAGTGGAGTTCCACAGGTCCAGTCCTGGGCCCGTTGCTGTTTTATAATATATGTGATAACAATTGCGACAAGAGTTTAGACACAAAGTATTGGAAATTTGCAGATGATCTTAAAGTTGTTCAGGATTATTAGAGGAGACATGATCACGGCATGTTTTTCAAGCTGACCTGGACAAGCTAGTTGAGTGGTCTTGAAGCATGGGCAGATGAATTCAATTTTGAGTAAATGTAAGATTCATGCACGCTGGACGAGTTAGCAGTACGCACGAGTATTGAAATGGGTGGCAGAAGACTAGAGCCAGATTGAAAAGGAAAGAAGTTTAGAGGTCGTGGTAAACCAGCAGGCTATCATCGTCGATCAGGTTGTAGAATCTAGGAAAAAAAAGCGCTTAGACATGCTGTGGGGCTATTACAGAAATGTTACCTACAAAAGTGAAGAGTGTAATAACAAAAACGTGGTATTGTGCTATATGTTAGACCGACATCTAGGAGTATTGCGCTGCAAGCCTGGTCCCCACATATGGGAGAAAGATTGTTGGTTTGTCTAGAAAGAGTTCAGAAAAAGGGCAAACAAAAATGGTAATTGTCTTATTGAGTATTGCCTTATGAAGAAAGATTAAGAAATTGGGTATGTTGTTCACTCTAGATATAGAAGGGCTAATTAGGAGATCTTGTTGAAAGGTATTCAAAGTGAATGGGTCAGCATTCTGGATATTAGGGGAATGTTTGAATTACAGTAGGAAATGCGTAGTAGGTCATCAGCATAACTCGTATGAACAAAGTAAGGAAACTAGGCTACGTCAGTCATTTTTCAGCAGAAGAGGTGGATAGGAACAATTGGAATACTTACCGGGGATGTTGCTACTGCAGTGTCCACTTGCCTCCTCAAAATTAGAGTTAGATAAATACACTATACAGAGAAGGATTAGTTCATAAGTACTCGTGGGATTAGACTTGTGTTAGTACGTAAGGTGGACTTGGAGAGAGTGAGGACTAATAGGGTTTGGGGGGATATGGCAACCCGTATGGCCCTTGGAGGCTCTTTTTGCACTCTTCTTTATGTCCTTTATGTCTTTAATAGTCTAATGTATTCACTCAATGCCAAAACTAAGGGCAAATTTCCACTATGGTGGAATGTTATAAAATAAATATTTATGTCAATTGTGAACCGATTTCCAATTAAAATTACCCATAGATACTATGTGAGTTGACAAATGTGTGATGGGTGCTGGTCAATGTTCATGCAAACATCAACAAATTAAAGACAGTTGTGTTGGTTTACGAGGAAGTTCGGTTTTCCCAAAAAACATGATTTGGCCATAACTTTGTCGAATTCTTCATTGGATTTCCATTGGTGAAAATAATACAGTCAAAGGTCTTCAAAGGGCACAACTGTTGATGGGTGTTCCTTACCGTTAGCTTAAATATTATCCGCATTAGAAGCATATACAGTGCTAACTAATGAATTTCATTCAATGGACACATTGGACAAATGCACTCTGGTGTGGATATAGTTTTAAGTAACTATCATTGTCAATTGTAAGTTGATTTCCCTATAAAACCATTACTAAAAGATGCTTAGAAATAACCCTAGGTGCAAATTAATCACATTTGTAATCGCGTCCAATATTATTGCGAGTCAGGAAAACCAGCGAACGCAGTTGTTTACGTTTTTACGCATCTGATTCAGGAACGATTTCTGCCGTCGATGCTCGCTTGTGACGTCACAACTCGCTTTTTGGTTGACGCAAATTGTTTGTGACTCACATGTAAAAACATATTACTAATTTTTCAAAATACAACAAATTCTGGACTTTGTTTCGCAAAATGAATGCCAGGACCGTAATCAGTCGCATGGCTTCTCCATCATTCTATACTTTTCCAAGGTGCCATATTCCCTTTAAGGAAAGATAAGTATACTAAAAACTCATACTAAAACATTTCCAAACATCTTAGATGTTTTAAAACATTTCGCGCAAAATAATCCATCGTGAAAACGGCTAATATATCGCTTCTGATGGAGATTCGAAACTAGCCCTGGGCGGAGATTGATTCAACTAAACTTTGACACGAGTTACCAGTGACGTCATTAATATGCTCGTAACGCTAACACCAAAACTAAAAAAAGTTGTAAATGAGGATTTAAAAGGTGAAAAGGTTGCTCTTTGTATTATTAAGTGTTATTAAAGGGAGTGTGCCTACTCTTTTGAAATGTCAAATATATTTTTATTACGTAAGAAGATATTGCTTTTGATTTATTTGGTTACGAATAAAATTCACGTCTTGGAGCCCCTTTGTATGATTTTTACTTATTTTCTGTTTTGCATTTGTTTTGTTTTTCAAAACTCAAAAAAACGATCTCACTATAAAAACAGAGTGAGCGAAAATGTTACCATATACTGGCGCACTGGCCAGACGCTAAACATATATGCTGCGTTGTAATTTAAGGAGCATCTTCTAAGTGCGAAAGCTTCTCTGGCGACTATTGATAATTAATATGCTGCCAAGAATGTGTATGGCGACTTTGGAATATCTCAGCAACTAAAGTGATTTTCTGGGGAAATGAAGTACATGGCTAAATTCAGAAAATATGTTCTACAGACTAGTGTTCAAACTCCACATGACCAATGTTGAGTAGGCACACTCCCTTTAAAGAAATTTAAGTTGTAAATGAGTGTTAAAAAGGTAGCCAAAGTATTATTCCCCGTGTTAACTGGGGGTGCCTACCCCAGTCACAGGTCCATCCCCCATCCCTCAGTCGAGCTGAAATGAGACCACTGGGGGAGGGGGGCAGCGTGACCAGCGCCCGCAGTTCACAATGCATGCCTAACGCTTTTGTTGTCTTGAGCCGCCAAATATGATTGTTTCAATTGATGAAATGAATGCAAGTATTAATAGTCTGGTGGCCAATCTGCTTGAATTGACAGCAATTATGTTAAAACTACTAGCTAGTAATGTCGATCATCACCAGACGCGCTTTAGTCGCCAAGAGCTACACATATCACAAGCATGCTGCCTCTGGCAGTTCTCTTTATCTGAGAGCACTAATGTGTAAGCACAGATAATGTGGGCTTACTAGACGTGACATATTATTTTAATTGTATCGCTGCCTCTGGCATTTCTATAGATTTGAGAGCACTAATGCTTAAGCACAGATAATGTGACCCTAATGGACGCGACAGATTGTTTTATCTGTACATAGGCGGATCCAGAAAGTGTGATTTTGTCAGTTTGGGGGGGGACAAATCCCAAAAAGTATCGCACAATTCTGAAAACTCATCGGATTTCGCTTGCTTATGTATCAGTAACTGATTTAGAGAACAAACTTTCCTAGCAACAGCAGTTGCTATAGTTATTACGATAATCTCAGAAATGTGTCAAATTTGCGCCGATTTTGGGTGGTTTGGGGGGGGGATGGCCCCGTGGCCCCCTATCTGGATTTGCCCATGTATCTGTATCGTTTCATATGCGTATTATAACTCCTGTTTCATTATCCCCGGAAACATGATTAGGCTTGCCTGAGCCCAGAGGTAAGCAGTAAGGCAAAATCTAATAAAGAGGTCCCAAAGACAGCCCGACCGGCGTAGGCCCACGGCGTGCGACGAAAAAAAATACGATCGCTTCAAATGTTTATTAATATGAATAAAATACGTCTCTTTCATATACGCTTATTTTGCATTGCACTGCAAAAAAATAATAGTAGCCGTTTTTACGAAGGGCTTTATTTACTGGGTAATTGGGGCGTTTAGGGCGAATGGGGGTGATTGGGGCGTTTGGTTCAAATGGAGAGGAAGGGGTTGGGGCCAGTGTTACAGCTGTGGCTACGTGACAAGGTGTTAGGTCCAAAATGTCCTTAATTCCTAAATGCCAAACCTCCAAAATGTTGCCCCAAACCCCATTTGAACCAAGCGCCCCAATCGCCCCAAACGCCCTAAAAGCCCCATTTACCCGGTAAATAAAGTTAATCGTGAAAACGGCTACTAAGGGACCTTTCGTTAACCCACATTTGACCGGGGGCAAGTATTACCCACCTGACGGACTTCGCCAATCGCGATAGCTCAAAGCCGAACGGCGCTATCAACGTGAAACCTTGGGCAACTTCTCCCACATCAATTTTGCACATTTGGTGCAAAAATAGAGCAATATCGTCGATGTGTTTGTTAAATATGGTAAATTCAGTGACGTCACTAACACGAGTTAGACGATAAAATCAGCTAAACTTTAACAGGCCGTACAAGGACCGCCTTTCAGACAAAATGCAATTACACAACTTTAATATATAGCAAGTTGCAAGGTCTACAAAATGGCTGTCTCAAATTGTTGAAAACAGTTTTTTTGTTTTAACCATATTTTTTTCGCAGAAAAATGACAACAAAATAAAAACGTTCGATGATGTTCGTAAACCGGAATACTTGCTTGTGCACCTATGAACATTATCAAAACTAAAGTTCAAAGCAGTGCCTTTATTTTTTACTGACTTATGTGTTATGGCTCCCGAAGTATGGAAACTCTATGACGTAATATGTTACAATCGCGTTTTATGGCTTTTAATGACCAGATGCAGACAAATAGATGCAAACACTGGATCTGTAAGACAAAGTTGGTCTAGAAACATTCCCTTTTTATCCAAATTTATCCATTTCAATTTGACCTTTTGTGATCTGTCCTTGACCTGAACTTGACATAAGATTGCAATAAAATAGGTCAGATTATAAAATGGCTATTATTATCAAGATTTACGTGTTAAGTAGCCCATAAAACATGTATTACTTGACCTTTGTAGATATTTTATGCATAGTGACATTTCGTGACCTGACCTTGACCTTTACCAACAATCTCACTTTATCTCATGCAGAATGTGTATTTTACCATATGCCGGGGATATCAAAATACATTAGCCGGAGAGGTGTGGTACAACTTGGTACAACGAAAAAGCCCTAGGGCAAATTTGTTTACCAGAAGCGCGTGAAAAACAGTGGTTGTAGTGATAAATTCTGCTAAGAATTCTAGAAAAGCTTTGTCGACTTTGCTTCCAGGTTCTCAATTTATCGGAGTCAAAATTTAACTATGAAGATTATTTTTGCTCATGGTAGGACCTAGTCAAAATTAAAAAAAACATGATTGAAAATATGAAAAACACACATTGAATGACTTACGCGGCAATATGGTAAAAAATCATACCCCACTCGGCCGAAATAAATTGTCCAAGACTGCTGTCTTTCTTGATTTTGACGACTCGGCACTTCGGCCTCGTTCAAAAATCAAGAAAGCATCTCGTCTCGACAATTTATTTACACCGGCTCTCGGTATTATAATAATGCACCATAATAAGCAAAGTGTTCTCAAATAACTCACTTTCACTTATTTATCACTTGTTCAGATGGAATTAAGGCGACGCAAGCTGCCTTTGAAACACATGTATTCGAAGGTCTCTGCCTGGCAGCTTTTGTTCCTTGATATGCGAAGACGAACCGGTTGCACTTGTGACATCATTGTCGCCACCATCGATACGTCATGTACGCCTCTGTACAGGCCCGGAGTGTACACTGTACACCGTCACGGAGTGTACACTGTACACCTCACACCGTTACGTGATCCGCCGGTAGCGCCCACCGACCGACCGGGCCCGACTGCAGCCTCGTCAGTCTCCGGCCCGGCTGTGAGAACCTCGCCCCATCCCCGGCTGCCGAGCTGCGACAGCTCACGCGCGGGCTGTGAGTCACCGGCAACTCGAGCTCGGTGTCGCCGGGCGCCGTTCCACGTATCGATATCGAACATGGAAGATGCATTCAGGCTGCGAACGGTGCTGACGCAGCCTGAAACAGCAGCGGGCCGTCGAAACCCGGCACCAGCTGGGCCAGTGGACCAACACGGCACGCTGCAGTGACAAACAACCGGCACCGCTGGCAGTGACAACACCGTGCACCGCTGGCATGGACAACACCGGCAACCGCTGTGGACGACACCGCGCCGCTGGCAGTGGACAACGGCACGCTGGGCAGTGGAACAACAAACCGGCGCCGCTGGCAGTGGACAACACCGCACCGCTGGCAGTGGACAACCCGGCGGGATTTTTGACCTCGCCTTCGGCCTCTTCAAAAATCAAGAAAGCACCTCGGTCTCGACAATTTATTTATACCGGCCTCATGCGGTATTATATAATACCACAGTGAGCACCCACCCAGCTCATCTGATGAAGATGAAGAGGGAAGCCCCAAGAGGGAAGCACTCTAAATGGGAAGCCTCGTCATACGCCTTCTGACCGAGGTAGACGAAGACGGTGAACATGCTGCACCATTCGAAGACGTCTCTCTTTCAGCGATGAAGGCGGCAGCTGAACATGATCCAGAAAGCCAAGCGCTGTAGAACACCACCATGAATGGATTCCCGGAACACAAGTCTAAAGCTGATCCACAAGTTCGCCCATACTGGTGCGTGAAAGACAAGCTGTCAGTAGACGTTGGTTTCGTCATTTGCGGACACACAAGGCGGAATCCAGGGGGGGGGCTAAAGGGGCCATCCCCCCAAAGGTCCCTGAGACTATGTTTTGCCCCAAACGTCGGAACATAACACTGTAAAAATTGCTTTTGCAACAGTCAAAATACATCCGTCCACAGTGAAAACTCGAAAATGTCGCGCCGCTTCGCGGCATGACACAAAATAAGCAATTGTTGAATTATAAAAATTGGGAAAATGGAAAATGAATTAATTTAAAGTGTCCTGGCAGTCCTCTCCTTGGCGCGTACATTTAGTTCTCTTCACTTAAACACCGCGCGAGCGTAGGGGTCTCCAGCCGAAACGCGCGGCGTAGGGGGGTAAAATAATTACCCCCCCTCTTATCTTCCAACCAATTGACCGCAGCGAAGACGCGCAAGCGTGATCGAAAGCTTCATGAAACGAATCGAATGCATCCGAATTTTTCAAATTAGGTATCAAATGTCAGGGTACACGGTCAGGTCCCATATGGAAGATTCCAGTTAATTGAGTTAATTGGCTCATACTACAAATAATATAATCCTTTGATTAAGAACTAATCGATGCACATAAAGCTCTCAAAGGTGTAATACACTCCTGCATTAAGTTAAAAGTAAAATTTGCATGCAAAAGGTCAAGGTAAAGGTCAGGTCACAAAAGGTCACTGGTCACGAAGAGGTCAAAGAAGGTATTGTGTACGACATGTTTTTTAGGGTTATTTTGCACGTAAAAATCGCATAGCAACAGCCATTTTACCATACTTGACCCCATAAAAAGGTCAAAATCAGGTCAATCTAAGGTCAAAACATGAAACTGACCTAATATTGATATAACAATGCCATGTTTTCTAGTCAGTTTTGGTCTCATTGACACAAAAATGCATTTAATATATCTGTATCAGGTCAAAAATCACCAAAACGTAATTTGAAATTGACGTCATTACTACTATATGCTTGGAAAGAATCAGTCACTGAAAAATGAAGATATTACTTGAAATTAGGTTGAGTATTTATTACAACTTGAACTTCTCTTACATATATTTCCGGTTTTTTGAATACCTTGAGAACAAAAAAATGGGGGGGAACATTTCTGAAAAAATCAGTTTTTTGGATTTGGGGGGTCAAAAACCCAAAATTTTGATGAATCCGTAAATTGCCATTTTGTAGAAATTAAATTTCCTTTCTCACGCAGTTTTTTTTGCGGTTTGCAATTTGCATTAAAATAAATGTTTTCTACGAATGCAATCAATTACGTAATCGTTATTTTAAAACCAAAATGGCATGACATGACGTCATCAAAACGTCATTATCTCCCAAAGTTCTAAAAAATAGATGACTTTTTTTAGGGAGACGTCAAATTGATGCAGTATAAGGTACTGAAACTTTGACGTCGTTATCTCTTACAGTTTTCAAGTTATTGCGGAAATTCGGGAGGGGGGGGTAATATTTACCCCCCTACGCCGCGCGGGTTAACTTTCGGTTTTCCAATTTTTTGAAAATGTCGTTTTTTAGTGATTTTTCATTTTAGTTTTAGTTTTTAGGGGTAAGAAACACAAAATTTCAGAAATTCGATTTGGCGTTTCCTTATTAAAATGTGATTTTCGATCTTTGTCGCTTTCTGTTAGCAATTTGCTGCAAAACTTTATTTTCTCCTTTTTTACAATGTTTACCGTCTTTCCACCAACTATATAATCGTCACTAAAACGTCATATCTCCCAAATGACTGAACCGATTTCAGTGAAATTTTGCCAGCATATGTATTATTGTTGTCAACTCAGCCACATAAATTTCAGCAAGATGCTCCGCATGAGTAAAAAGTGATTTCAGAAAACATCAGGCAGGCATGTAGCCCCTCCCACCCACACCAACACCACGTAAGGCGAGGGCATCATTTCATGGCTGGCCTACATCTTAAGCATACTAGACTTGCAGAGTTCCGAAAAAGGCGAACGCAAACGATATGAAAGCACGAACATTGGCCCCTAAAATACCTAACCTAACCAAATTCGTATTATAACATGGAAATCCACACAAAAAAAATGTTGCAAAGGCTTTAATACACGCCAACAAAACGAATATAGATTTTTCGTCATTTCAGCGGTCATCCGACCCCCTTAAGAATTATCGATGACGCCCCTGCGAGTTAGTATGAAATAAACGTGACAATTATTTACGTGTGTATATGCTACGGAAAGTGGTGTTCTGTGTGTTTTAATGTGATTTTTCCCGATTTTTTAACGTTTTTTTCCCCCATTTTTTTTTTTCTCGAAAAAATGATTTTTTCACACAAAAAATGTTTTTACATTTTTTTCAATATCTTGAATGGCCAAATAAGTAAGCAAGGCCAAAATCCGCCGAGAAAAAAAAAAATGGTAACCCTTTTTTGCCAAAAAGTTGTCCCCCCCAAACCGAGCGGCTGGATCCGCCCCTGGCGGACACCGTCTCCTTGTGCCACAGACTCTCCGCAAGGACGTGTTGCAAAGCCTGCATGCGTCCCATCATTTGTGGCGCATTTTCGAAAATGACTTGTGACGCTTTCACATCTTCAAAGAAACCCCTTAATTATATAATATTCAGTCCTAAAAGTCGGGCACGGGAATACTCGGTAACTCCAATCACTGATTGACTGATTTTGGCTGATTTGACGTTTTATTATGACGTACACTACAGATGACGTAAGACTTTGGGAAAAGTGTTTGATAGTGCTGGACTGGACAAGATCATATTGTTTCAGTACCTCATTCCCTGAATTGCAAGACAAAACTTTGTGAGGTATTTACAAGGACGCAGGAACCGGGGGGGGGGCAGAGGGGGCAGCTGCCCCCAACATTGTCAGATTTTAACATTATGCCTATGGCGTTTGCATGGAAGAATATTGACTTCAGATGCTTCCGCCCCCCCCCCCAAACTTTCGGACAGTTCCGGCGCCCCTGGGTATTTGTCGTGATTTGGATTCTCAAATCGTTTATATAACGTTATTCTTAGCAACATTCTTAGCGAAATTATTCAGACGTACCTAGTCTTACAGATGGACCAAGATCAGTCTTCATCTTGCTTGCTTGCTTACGTGCACGAGTTTCAGGAATAACTCCCGTTTCACTGCACTGATTATGGCAAATAATACACTTATAATTTGTCGTAAATTAATACATGGTATAGGTTAAGTTGAAATATTTAACACAGCTTAACAAAACTTTCAATGTCCATAGATAAACCACGGTAACTTCTTCGTGGATAAACACAAATAAATAACGGAGCAGAATAAGCACGTGCAGGGGCGTCGCCACAGGGGGGACGGGGGACACCGTCCCCCCCCCCCAGCCGTTAGGCTGGGGGGATTATCCCCTCCAGTTTTGGACATCTCCTCCAGGCATTTATCTGCAGCCTCACTTGGAAACAATGCATTTTTTCAATATCGTATCGTTTGGAAAAGCATGGCTCGCCTTTTTCCCCTTTTCAACTTTTGCCCTTTGAGGGAATTATTGGAAGCATTTTAAACAGCGTTTCGACAGCAGAAGACATGAGGCATGGCGCGAAATGGGCTCTGTTGGTTTGTTACGGCATGGATCCATGGTTTACGAATTACGGCACACTTTGTGTGCTGTTTCCTAATAAAAAATAGTGTGTTCGGGCGTTCGGGCGCAAGTAAGGCGGTGACCGTGTGTGTAGAGCATGTGCAGCGTCGCATCTGTAAGCACCAAGCTGTGCTGTTGTTTTTCTTTCAAATGTGAAAAAAACGTTTTTAGTGGACCGACGCAAGGCCTTATAACCAGGTAAGGACACGAGCCATTTGACCTTGAACACGACGGACCGCCAGATGACGTCACCGGGAGCACAACAGCTCCCTCGCAGGCGCTCCGGTGACCGTCACTGGCGCGGCGCGGGGGTCAAAAGGGTCAGTTGACCCCCCGAAACTTCTGGGGAGGGTGAGGGAAACTGCCGATGGCCTCCAAGCTACCTTGGAGGGTCCTCGGCCCGTTTCATGAGCGCCCTTGGCTAGTTCGAGGGGCTTCAGTCACCTGGGGCCCTCGACCAATCTTCAGAGAGGGCTTCAGGCCGGTTCGGGGCCTCAGCCACTTGAGGGGCCCTTGGTCAGCTCGAGGGGGCCTTCAAGCCACCATTAGGAGGCCACCTCAAAGCCAAGCTAAACCGGGGACATATGTATCCAGCATTGAGGGGGCCCTCGACCAGCTAAGGAGCCTCGGCCACCTTAAGGGGGCCCTCAGACCGGCTGAGGGGGCCCTCAGCCCAGCTTGAGAGGGCCCTCAGCCAGCTGAGAGGGGCCCTTGTCAGCTGAGGAGGCCATTGCCCAGCTCGAGGGGGCCCTTGGCCAGGTTCCAGGGGGTCTTGGCCAGCTCGAGGGGGCCCTCAGCCACCTTGAGGGGGCTTTGGACAGCTAGAGGGGCGCTTGGCCAGCTCGAGGGACCTCGTAAGAGGGCCCTTAATTCAGCTTGAGGGGGCCTTGGGACAGCTCGAGGGGGCCCTCAGTCACCTGAGGGGCCTTTGGCCACTTGACGGCCGCTTGGCCAGCTTCGAGCCTCAACCGGCTTGAGAGGGACATTGGCTAGCTTTGTGGGGGGCCCTTGCCTGTCTAGTAGAATATTTCCAGACATGAGAGTGCCGTAGTCTGATCTGAGAAAGCGCTCAGTTGGTCTAGTTGGCGTTTGCAAGGTACTGAGGGGACCTTCGGGACGTTCTTAAACAAATAAGATTTTTGTCCAATCCAGGGCCCAAATCATCCCAAGGGGTACCTAGGGACCTAGGGACCCTCATTGGCTACGCCTCTGCCATGGGCATATATACGCCGCGTAGCGGCAACTCACGGCAGCCGTGCAGCGGAGGACGTGATCAGCGCCGGCAGCCGCCGCAGCGACCACTCCGGTGAGTACAACGAGTCTTTTCGGCTCCGAAAAGGCGTCCTATAGGGCGCTCAAGTAGTGTCACCCCCCTGGACCGACGTGCTTTTTTACGTTTTTTTTGTGGACCGATGTTTTTTAACGTTAAAAATTTATTGAAATATATATGTAACACATTGATGGAAATATACCACATTTGTATCGGCTTTACCAGTCAATCAATTCGTCCCCCCCCCCCAGTCCAAAACCCGTGGCGACGCCCCTGAGCACGTGATTTGACTTTGAATTAACCTTCGCAACGCAACGATCTTGTGAGAAACCGAAACAAAAATATTTGAGAGCCACAGAAAGATGCAAATTGTTTTACTAATGGTGACGAATACCTAATTAGAGCAGGTATTGTGGTGGTTCTAAAAGCGTTGTATTTCCTCGCATCTTCAACAAATACTTAGGCAAGTACTGTCTTCTGTCTTCTATGCGCCACGATCCCTCCAAAATTGATGACGTTTTGATGACATGGCGTGGTTCTTAGCAATCTGATTTCGCATTATTCTGAGGAAAAAAGTATGAGTTAGAACCAAATAACTGACAATATAATTTCCTTTTCCGCGTAAATATATATTTTTATGACTTTCTAGTAACAAGATAAATAATTTATAGCTTCTCTCAATCATTTCTGAGCTTTTCTGCGATTTTATAAAGGTGAACTGTTTCCTCAGGGGCGTCCGACGCCCTAACAGACTATTCCGACTAGTCGGAGTACTTTTTTTTACGTCCCCAATGTGCCGCCCTCGCCTAGGTGCCGCCCGACGAGGCAACGTCCATACCGAGGTGCCGCCACTCGACCCGGTACGTACCCAAGTCAGGTGCCGTCCCTCAAAAAGTCCGCCCCTTTTAACCAGGTGTCGCCCCTTTAGCAGGGGTCGAACCTTCAGCCAGGTAAACGCCCTTCAGCCAGTGTTGCCCCTCAACAATATGCCGCACCTCAGCCAGGTGCCGCCCTTCAGGAAGATGCTTGCCACCTCGCCGGTGGCCGCCCTTCAGCCAGGTGCCGCCTCTTCAGAAAGGTGTACCGCCCTTTATCCGCGTCTTTCTCAAAAATGACTGGTGAGGCCCGGCCTCAGTTGCCTCCTATGACGAGCCGCCCCAGTTGCCCCTCAAAAAGATCCCGCCCCCTCAACCAGGGACCGCCCCTTCAACCAGGTGCCGCCCCCTCAGAAAGATGCCGCTCTTCAAACAGGTGTTGCCCCTAAAAAAGATCCTGCCCTTTCAAC
>VOPJ01005079.1:0-22937 GCA_014673585.1 Semibalanus balanoides | reverse complement strand
GGCTGGCTCGCCGCCAAGCTGCAGCGATCCTCACTGCCGTGGCTGAACTTCTGCTGCTGCTGCAGACTGGACAGACAGACTGGACTGGACGAATCCAGCCGACGGCCGCTTAATGCTGCGACAACTGAGTGCCTCTTCAGTGCCGATATCTGCGCCGATATGGAGCTTCTGTGAGCTTTAAGGGAATAGGTCACCTTGAAGTTGTCGTGAAATTTAACCTTACGGGGTATTTCGAACTGAATAAAACGAATATGACATTTGTTTGGACGATAAATGGATATCCGTCGAAAATTGTGCATGTTTCTCTTTTCTCCTTCATGGTCATACACAATTTCATGACAATGTATGACGCCATGCATATGGTAGCTTGGATATGGAAGATATTGCACACAATCATGACTGCCTTTAGATACATGTATATACGCAGGCTGCTTGTAACGTAAACAACAGTTTTGAAGTGTTTCGGGCGCCCGAACCTTATTTTGCTATGTAGTCCTCCTGTGTCTAAATTACTTAGCGTAGCAAGGTAATTATTTCACCACAACCCGTTTTTATCACAAAGCTGATTTTACAAATCAGCTACATCAGTTCAAAACCCATTGTTACAAGAAAACTATTCCTTTTTACTCGGCACCGACTGGGTAATTTCTCTATACGCGACCCGCTGTGGGGGGGGGGGGTATAAAAGTAGTACCCACTGCTATCTTCCGAACTAATGACCGCAGCGAGACACGCAAAACAGAGATCGAAAGGTCTCAACGAACTGAATCTCACCAATGCCTACAATTTGGTTTGCAAGGTCACGGTAAGGTTAAAGGTCAAACTGAGGTATTTTAGTTTTGAACCATATTTCCCGTCCAAAGCTTTAGACTGCGACTATTAACACACAAGATGCTCTCAAATAAATGATAAATCTCCCGTATAAGCGAAATTGAAATTGTAAGCGAAGATCTAGATCAGGTCAGAAAAGGTCACTGAAGCAAGAAGTCTACGAATGTCATACATGATACAACGCATTTTGTATGTGTTATTTTGCACGTAGAACTCAACAGTATCAGTCATGTTCACAAACTATAATGTCAAACACCATATAAGACACCATAGACACCATATATGGTCAAGGTCAGGTCACATAAGGTCACAATTTGAAATTGGTTACTCTAAATGAACAAGGCATGCTTCTAGGCCAGTTTGTCTAAAAAATACAACGTTGCCATTTATTTGTCTGTACCTGGTAGATAAGGGAAAAAAACGTAGCTTAAATATTTACGTCATGGAGTTATTTAATACTAGCCGTTGTCACGATGGATTTTTTATGTGCGAAAATGTTAAAAAAATAGTAGTAGCCGTTTTCACGAGGGGGACTAACTTGCGAGAAAATGTTTTAACCCTCGCCCCTACAGTCCCCGTATGGAGAGGGCTATTTTCTCAAATTAGATCATCGTGAAAACGGCTACTACTAAAACATTTTAAAACATATTAATATGTTTTAAAACATTTCGCGCAAAATAATCCATCGTAAAAACGTATACTATAAGAAGTCATAAGTCAGTCAAAAGTATAGATATTGCTTTGAAATTTGGTTTGGGAATCGTCCAGACTTGGTTCTCTCATATACTTATTCTGGTTTTTGCATATATTTTTATTTTGTGAGGGAAAAATGGAAAAATGTATTATTTTCATTTAAAGTTGTCAAAAACAAAAATCGCAAATCTTAGATATCCATTTAAAATATTATGTTCTTTACTTTCCTTGACGTTTCCAGTTTGAAGTTTGCTTCAGAACTCGATTTTTATACGAATTGTTAAACATTTATATTTTCAAAAAGTATGATATGACTTCACTAAAGCGTTGTTTTCTCAAAATTCTTTGGATTAAACTTATTTTGTTTTTGTAGGAAAGGTAAAATTTATGTGGGAGAAGGTACTGAAAATCTAGTGTTGATATATGTTTGCGTTTTTTGAGTTATTGAGAACAAATGGGAGGGTTCTACTTTTAGGACCCCCAGCGGGTCGCGGGTAAGAAGGTAAAGAAACCCGAGGTGTGTTAGAGATGGGACAGAAACGTAAGAGTGACGTCAAAATCATGAAGACTAACAAACCCTTTCTTAAGGAAAGTTGGTGCGCTTCGTCCCGCTCCTCCAGTGGACGTGGTTGCCGCTGAGCGTGAGAGCCGTCCGACCTCGTTTGGAAAGGTGCTCTTCTCCGGACAGTGGCTTCCGGCAGGCTAAAAAATATTCCTTTTTTGTTTCTCTCCCACATCAGCATTTATTTCCGCAGATGGAAAAGAGATGTAGACATGTGGAGGCTGTAGGTGTAAAGGAAATAAGGATAAAAACTCAGACAGGGACTATAGGAAGACAAATGCATTTTCCTTGCTGTTCCTTTTATCCGCCGTCTTTTTGTAGATATAGCTGAACACTTCTGTTTGCCCCCATGCCGAGCCGCAGCGAAACTCGATTAGCATTTCTTTTTACCAGGCCTGTGAGGTGTAATGCTTGCAATATTATTGTCGATCTCGAAGCTACAGCTAGTTGCACCGCTGTTATTCAGACGCAAAGTGATCGCCGTCAGCGAAATCTTTTGACGGGGGATGGGAGCGTCATGTAAATGTTGTTGACCACAGGGGGGGGGGTGGAGCGTGATCGAAATCAGAAAGTTGCGCCCCCTACGGGCGCGCGCATGGTGTGCGCGACCTGGGCTCGACCCAAGGTGCAGGAGGGACGTCCTAGGGGCCCCCTGGATTTTCACCTGTTAGTATTGGGGTCTTTTGTCTCATTAGAGTCCTTGGCTAGAAGAGTAACTTAGCAGCGCAGCACCTTCTTTGAAGCGAGGTGTAAGGGATGTCAACTTTAAGGGAAATGTTGTTACAGCCGATGCATGCACTTGTGATCGGATTTATCCAGGTCGCTTTTCCAAAGCTTGTCTCAGAATACTGAATAGCGTTCGACTAACAGCCTGCTTCGATCTGACAGCACAAGATCTTCGCTCACATAATTCACTGCGCTTCCATCCTGTACGCAACACTGCATCAATCTTTTCACTTCCGCGTCTCCATTGGCCGTGTCAGTGGGTCGGATCATCAGCCGCTTGGTGGGTCGGATCATCATCAGCCGCTTGGTGGGTCGGATCATCATCAGCCGCTTGGTGGGTCGCATCATCATCAGCCGCTTGGTGGGTCGTTATTTCCCTCCCGCCGGAGAGGCGCGGCTTCATCCTGAAATATCTCCTCTCTAATGATCCACGGTCTTCTTGGCTTGTTTTCTCTCGAGAACTCGTCCGCTCCATTACGGGACGGAAGGCCACGGAAAATGTCTGGAAGCGGCGTGGCAGCGGGCATCGCCACTCTGCCATTAGCCATCCATCGCGGCCGCCGCAGCGTCTTTTCTGGGTGCGGATGAGCGATGGATGAAGCGGCGGGGGCGGGGGCGGCGGCGGCGGCGGCGGATGTCGGATGTCGGCGGATGTCGGCGGATGTCGGTCGGGTCTGGTTAGCCTGCAGCGCCTGGCAATCGGACCTCGCCGCGCCGCGCTGGAATGAGTTCCGTCTAAAGATAAACTATCGACAAGCGACGAGCCGGACTAGGCCTGCTGCTCGGTGATAATGAATGCCCGGTGGCCGGATGACATGCAGTTACGCCGCCTCCGGCATCCTGATCTGACAGCTATATCACAGGCCAACGCCTCGTACCGGACTACTTATGCTGTACCGGTGTTTGGCTTTTGGCTACAATCCTGCTTGACTTAGTGAGAGCGAACACGCATGGTCAACCACTGGTGAATATAGACAGAGTTAAAAATGAAATACATTATAAGACATCTTCACATATCCCAAAAGGTGTTGCCCTTTGATTATTATAACTTTTACTTTGGTTATTAAAAGCATGCCATCTTTTTCGCAGTGGAATAGAGCAGTATTACAGCAGCGTTGGAAATAGATGTATAATAAAACCTGGTAGTCGGGGTCCACTAAAGCCGAATTCACTACCATGGCCAGGCGTCTGGATGACTCATAAATGAAGCCAACGGCAGGTCTATATCATTCCTTTGGATTTCGTTTATTTATTTAGTTTCATTAATTTCCGGACACAACGATTTGCTGCACAATATACTATAGCCGGACCGTGGAATTACTTCTCAAGTTGGTGTGGAGTTAGATAATATAATACAATCCGGTGCTTTGTTAAGTTTGGGATCGATTAGGTCATATTCCATACAAATCTTATCTGAAAAAGTCAGATGACGTTGACTGAGTGGCACGCAATTAAGTTCTGCTTTCCGTAAAACAAATGTATTTACGGTTAAACTAATAACATTATTAGAGACTGCAATGTTTAATATTGAAGAATAAAAAAGCATATTGTTTGCTGTGCTCCTTCCCCATGTTCCTATAACACTCCCTCACTTTCCTTGCCTGTTACACATCCCGTGCCTACCGAGCCTTTAACACATCCCGTGCCTACCGAGCCTTTAACACATCCCGTGCCTACCGTGCCTTTAACACATCCCGTGCCTACCGTGTCTTTAACACATCCCGTGCCTCACGTGCCTTTAACACATCCCGTGCCTCCCGTGCCTTTAACACATTCCGTGCCTACCGTGCCTTTAACACATCCCGTGCCTGTCGTGCCATTAACACATCCCGTGCCTACCTTGCTTGTTACAACATTCCGTGCCTACCGTGCCTTTAACACATCCCGTGCCTGTCGTGCCATTAACACATCCCGTGCCTACCTTGCTTTTAACACATTCCGTGCCTACCGTGCCTTTAACACATCCCGTGCCTGTCGTGCCGTTAACACATTCCGTGCCTACCTTGCTTTTAACACATTCCGTGCCTACCGTGCCTTTAACACATCCCGTGCCTGTCGTGCCTTTAACACATCCCGTGCCTCCCGTGCCTTTAACACATCCCGTGCCTGCCGTGTCTTTAACACATCCCGTGCCTGTCGTGCCTTTAACACATCCCGTGCCTGTCGTGCCATTAACACATCCCGTGCCTGCCTGTCGACTGAGAGTGGCGGCTATTGAGAGCGGGCCACAGGCCTGGGTCCGGCGTTTTTGCCCATCGCTCTCCGGTGGTGGCATGATGAGAAGTGTGTTCGCCACGCGGCTGCTCGGGCTGGCCGGCCGGCTGGTGTGCCTCCTCCAGTCGCTGGTGCTACGCCGTCTGCCGAAGACGGATCGGACCTGGCGCACCGCCTCTGCCGTCACCGCCCCCTCCCCCGCCCCCCGAGCCGCCCACGGCCGCTGGCCACCGGCACGAAAATGTCCAGCCATTTACAGATTGGCTGCGTTCTATGGAGAGCTTCTTGGATGGCGAAGGAGGGACGAGGGCGGGGGAGGGAGAGCGATGTGACGGTGTGCGACGGCGGCGCTGCGGTGGTGAAGCAGAAGGAGGGGGAGAGGGCGGCGGAAACGGAAGTGCGCCGACCGCCACTGCCGCTCCAGTGAGCAGACAAGGTCCCACTGCCGCACCAGCGCGCACAGGCCTGGGACCAGCCACACCGCCGGCAACAGACACGGTCTTACCGTCGCCCAGCCCAGCTGAGAAAATATGAGTCAATAATGGATGAGCATGCAAGACACTGTACGTCGCCACTGTCGCCCCGTTGAATAAATGTTGACTTTTACCACTGTAAAGTTCAGACACGTGTTTGATAAATTCCATCACAACTAGCACCTCCTGTCTGCGTCTGTTGCCAGTCTCCTAGCCAGTGACTGGTGACTGGCTCCCAATCAGGGGTGCAGGTTCCTATTCAATTGGGGGCTTCAGTCCCCCTAACTTAGGCTTTATTTATAATTATATATATATAATAATATATATATTATATATATATATATATAAATATGTCATAATATATATACTATATATATAAAATATTAAAAAAAAAATGACGCGCAACTCTGAAAAGCCCACCCAGTCTGGATGTGTTGTAAATATATCTGATCTATCTATCTATCTATCTTTAGCCCCCCCCCCCAACTTGGACAATGAAGTGGGTCCAATCCGGGGAGAAATTTGTATTTTGCGAATTTTGATGGTATTAAAGCGATGTTTTCCAGCTCAGCCCTCCAACCTTTTTGGAGATGCTACGCCCCTGTTCCAATTATAATTCAGATCCTAATAATTATCAGTAAATTTGCTTTAAAAATAACATTGATGATAATGAACAAAATAATTCCAGAAAAAAGTGAACCTATGATGCACATTGTCTGATATAATCCGTCACGTCTCTTACTTCAAGTCTCAAGATTCTGTTTCATGGCGTAATGACAGGATTCCCAGTAGGCCCTATATCAGGAACCCCAGGTGCCTATGACAGGCTGCCTTTGACAGCACTCCGATTGACTTTCAGACAGGACATCAGACTATGGACCGATGGCCAGCACTGTCAGAGTGCTGCTTCTGTGCTGAGCAGCATTATACGCGTCAAGACTTCAAGCTAAAGGGCAATTAGCTAAAGTGGTACCTTATCTGGAGGCTATCGGAATCTTCGCAGCTTGTGAAAACGGATTTAGATATGCTACAGAACCAGATATATTACAGGACAGGAGCGAGGTATTTTAAGGTAATTGATAAATCCCAGGTGCTAAGTTAATTAGTTCAACATAAATGAAACACGTGATGCAGCTTTAAGCTTAAATGGCTGGCTAATTGTTTGCCAACCATTTCGCGTAGAGCCAAGAGGGCTTGTCACTGCTGGAAGCATTGTTAATATTGGAATATCTATACAAATTTGCTGACATTTGACTAACGCCGGCCAATAGCATTTCGACAAAACAGCTCATGAGCGCTGTATGCTGATAACAGCTGCTCATGAACAGAGTATACTGACGGCCATTTGGCTTTCGACGGTTTGCTAACATTGTTCGTATGGTTTGCTTATTGACTCAGGTGCGCTGTTTTACATAGTCCTGTCTTCCCTCTGATTATAGTGGTGATCTTGTAATCGATAAATATACAAAAATGATATAAGTAAAAACCCACGAAAGGGTGATCAATGATCATTTATCCAATGTTAATTTTATCGTGTCCAGCGATCAAACCAATAGCTTCCTACCATAAGCAAAATATTTTGGACGAACAGTAGACACACTCCTTTTATGGCAAATATTAAACGCAAACGCCGCTATTGAAAGTTGGTTGTAAAACGTTTTAGGGTTGAACTTCTGAAGACTGGCTAGCTAGATGAACTTATACCTGCTCGGACGTAGGTGAACAGAACATGTCTGGGATTGAACTTTCATAGTCGCCATCCCGAATGGTCCATATCAGCCCACTGGGAGCCAGGTGTCGAAATCTCCGGACTGCTCAGCTACTCTCACGTTCAATGACAATGTCGGGCGGAGGCATAACAATGCTACTGGCGAGCAGCGTCAAAAGTCCACTGTTAACTTCTCAGTCTGAAAGATTCGTGATTGTATTGGTTTCAACGAGATAAGCCCAGCCCTCGGCAGAGAAAGTCAAAGGTCCAGGAATATGTCAGTCAATCACACAGTGCCGTTACAAGTTTGACGACAGACAGACCGGATGCCGTGAAGGTGGAGTGAGAGGTGGTTCACTGTATCGATCGATTCCGGCTGCGACTCTCCGTCAGTGGCATGTCGCCGCCGACCAGCGTGCACGTGAACTGTACACGACTGCTGGAACGAATCAGCTCATATTGGTATAGGACCTGGTTTTCGAGGAGGGTTTAAGGTTAGAGCGTGAAGGCTGAAACACAGAATAACAGCCCAATGCCGGATGCTACCCTTGTCAATACATAGTTCGACAAATGACTGTGTAAAACTTATACGCAGTAATCTCTATGCTTATATTTGTTGGTACGTTCTGCTCGATATGGTTGCATTGCGTCATATTTTGATCTGGGAACGTAGGTGATACATTGCGCTGCGTGTAAAACAATACACTCCAGACGAAAACACCGAGCGGTATTTTATACCATTCTGCAGAACAAATATACGGGGATCACTTTCGGTCTTTTCACAAACTTCATTTTCGCCTGCCATTCGTTAGAAAGTAGTTTGAATGTTTCGATGGGATGGATTTCCGAGATCAGGACCCATGCTGAAGCCTGATACGCATTATGCCATTATGCGCATTATGCGTATTACAACACCGTTTATTTTTGTTCATTGTTATTGGAACGGCATTGTTAGTTCATTGCTAGTTCGTTTCTTATTTGGGTGTGCGCAAACACATTAGCGTGTGTTTGAGTAACGTGATGAAGCTGAATTCATTTGCTTTCATGTCATTCTAAGCGCCTTGAAATTAACCGACCAGCCTCGCATGGCATGTTACAATTTATGCCAAATGATTCTTCTCGGCTGGAATGTGGTGCCTCGAATGTAAAAATAGTTGGCGGTAAGTCAGTCTACCCAATATATTGCTGGATGATATCCATTATCATCCGAAAGACTAGTCCAATAAACTCCACACAAAGTAGGCACCTTCGCCCGCGAGCTAAGGTTCTCAGGAAAATTGCTCACGGTGCGGAAATTAGATCATAGCGGCTGGGCTTAGCTGCGCCCGTTGGCGGTGTTTCTCCAGATAGCTGCGCCCCGTTGCCGGTGTTTCTCCAGATAGCTGCGCCCCGTTCGCCGGTGTTTCTCCAGATAGCTGCGCCCCGTTGCCGGTGTTTCTCCAGATAGCTGCGCCCCGTTGCCGGTGTTTCTCCAGATAGCTGCGCCCCGTTGCCGGTGTTTCTCCAGATAGCTGCGCCCCCGTTGCCGGTGTTTCTCCAGATAGCTGCGCCCGCGCCGGTGTTTCTCCATATAGCTGCGCCCGTTTGCCGATGTTCTCCAGAATAGCTGCGCCCCGTTGCCGGTGTTTCTCCAGATTAGTTGCGCCCCGTTTGCCGGTGTTTTCTCCAGATAGCTGCGCCCGTTGCCGCGTGTTTCCTCAGATAGCTTGCGCCCGTCGCCGTGTTGTCTCCAGATAGCTGCGCCCGTTGCGGTGTTTCTCCAGATAGCTGCTCCCCGATAGTTGCCGGGTTTCCAGATAGCCGCGCCCCGTGCGGTGTTTCTCCAAGATAGTGCGCCGTCGCCGGTTGTTTCTCCAGATAGCTGCCGCCCCGATAGTTGCAGGTGTTTCTACCAGATACGCTGCGCCCCGTTCCGGTGTTTCTCCAGATAGCGTTGCGCCCGTTGCCGGTGTTTTCTCCAGATGTGCGCCCGTTGCCGGTGTCTCCAGTGCTGCGTGCTCACTGCTCCACATGAGTGCGCGCGCACACATCATTGCCGTACAAATATATCCGTTCGATAGCATTCTGCGCCGGATGGGTAATTCCGGCATTCTGCCGTGTCGCTCCTGCTGACTGATCTCCTGAGGTCGATTGGACGCTGCCGGCAGCGGAGGCCGGCAGCGGGGGCTTCGCAGACGTGCTCAGTGTCCTGTCCCGGGGCTCTGCAGACGTGACCCGGGGTCCTGCAGACGTGTCCCGGGGCTCTGCAGACGTGACCCGGGGTCCTGCAGACGTGTCCCGGGGCTCTGCAGACGTGCCCCGGGGTCCTGCAGACGTGACCCGGGGCCCTGCAGACGTGTCCCGGGGCCCTGCAGACGTGTCCCGGGGTCCTGCAGACGTGACCGGGCCCTGCAGACGTGTCCCGGGGCCCTGCAGACGTGCCCGGGGTCCTGCAGACGTGTCCCGGGGTCCTGGCCAAGGACGTGTCCCGGGTCCTGCAGACGGGTGTCCCGGGGCCCTGCCAGACGTTGTTCCTGGGGCCCTGCCAGACGGTGTCCCGTGGCCCTGCAGACGTGACCCGGGGTCTTGTAGGACGTGTTCCCGGGGTCCTGCAGACGTGTCCCTGGGCCCTGTGCAGACGTGGTCCCGGCGGCCCTTGCAGACGTGTCCCGGGTGCCCCTGCAGACGTGTCCCCGGGGCCCTGCAGACGTGTCCCGGGGCCCTGCAGACGTGACCCGGGATCCTGCAGACGTGTCACGGGGCCCTGCAGACGTGTCCCGGGGTCCTGCAGACGTGTTTCCCGGGGTCCTTGCAGCGTGTCCCGGCCCTGCAGGACGTGTCTCGGGGTTCCTGCAGACCGTGTCCCGGCGGCCTGCAGGATGTGTTCCCGGGGTCCTGCAGACGTGTCCCGGGGGTCCTGCAGACGTTCCCGGGGTCCTGTAGCGACGTGTCCCGGGGTCCTGCAGACGTGTCCTGCCCGTTCCCGTCCTCTGCTGAGTGCCCCCGGCCTCTGCTGGACGTGCCCCCGGCCTATGCAGGCCCCGCCTATGCAGGCCCCGGCCCTATGCCAGGCCCCGGCCTATGCAGGCCCCCGGCCTTATGCAGGCCCCCGGCCTATGCAGGCCCCCGGCCTCTGCGGCCCCCGGCCTATGCAGGCACCCCGGCCTATGAGGGCCCCCGGCCTCTGCAGGCCCCCGGCCTATGCAGCGTCCCCGGCGCTATGCAGGCCCCCGGCCTATGCAGGCCCCGCCTCTGGCAGGCCCCGGCCTCTGCAGGCCCCGGCCCTATGCAGGCCCCCCGGCTGCCTCGTCTGCGGCAGTCGGCGGCGGTTATGTCCCGGCCTCTGCAGGCCCGGCTTGGCCTGCGTCTGGCGGCAGTCGCGGCGGCATGTCCCGGCCTATGCAGGCCCCCGGCTGGCCTCGTCTGGCCGGGCAGTCGGCGGCGGCATGTCCGGGCCTCTGCAGGCCCCCGGCTGGGCCTCATCGTTCTGCGGCCAGTCGGCTGGCGGGCATGTCCCGGCCTTCTGCAGGCCCCCGGCTGCGGCCTCGTCTGGCCCCCCGGCTGGCCTCGCGTCTGGCGGCAGTCGGGCGGCGGTATTGTCCCGGCCTCTGCAAGGCCCCGGCTGGCCTCGTCTGGCCCCCGGCTGGCCTCGTCTGCGGCAGTCGGCGCGGCATGTCCCGGCCTCTGCAGGCCCCCGGCTTGGGCCTCGTCGGCCCCCGGCTGGCCTCGTCTGGCGGCAGTCGGCGGCGGCATGTCCCGGCCTCTGCAGGCCCCGGCTGGCCTCATCTGGCCCCCGGCTGGCCTCGTCTGGCGGCAGTCGGCGGCGGTATGATGTGGCGCTCAAACATCCCAGCTGATCGGTATCTCCATCCAACTGGCCTACGCTGGGAAACGGAAACGCTGGTGCCGACGATGCCTGAAGTGACGCCTTTGGGTCTGAGCTCATTTTCCACTTGTCTCAAGAGAAGCCGCTGGTTATGAGATCGTCTTCTCGGAGCTTTGTAGTGTGGACGGTCGACCCACGCGCTCTGTTAGCCTACGTGACCGTGAATGAACACTCGGGCCTGCGAATTTCCGTCTGACGGCCTGCGCGTGGTTCTGTGACTCTGGTAGAGTTTGAAAGGAAGGACGTTTGATGTGTGGATCAGAGGGGAAGATAATAACATTAACATATTGTGACTCCCCTGCAACTGTTGACAGTTATGATGTGATACTTCAGATATTGCATCGAATAATCCTAAACAAAACATAGCTAGATGAATGTCTGTTCTCAGCTTTTTAATGGTACGGGTATGCCCGTTTCTCAGATGAACCATAATTGTGCGAATCGCAATATAGATGTCTGTACCCACTACCTCCAGTGATGTCGCTGGCTGCTGAACGCGGGCGTTAGAATTCTCTGTAAGCCTGCTATTATTTCAGAGTTAGAATTCACTGTAAGCCTGCTCTGCTCTGAATGGCTTGCATTTCTTCTTGTTTGTCTGCGTAGCGTGGGGTAGTAAGACGGGAAGCTGCTGCAAAGCTAACTACTTTGTTTGGATCCTGCATATCAAGCGGGCGTCCAACTTGGACTTCTGAAGGGCAACGGAACCGCTTCAGATGCTGCTTCGTTGATCGTTAATGTTCACGCTTAAAACATGCGTGCGTGCGTGCGTGCGTGCGTGCTGCGTGCGTGCGTGCGTGCGCTGCGTGTGCGGTGGCGTGTGCCGTGTTGCGTGTGCAGTGTGCGTCGTGCGTGTGCGTGGTGGTGTGCGGTAGCTGTGCTGTGCGTGTGGCTGTGCGTGTGCGTGGGCCGTGTGCGTGTGCGTGTGTTGTGTGTGTGTGTCAGTTTGTGTGGTGTGGTGGCTGTGTGTGGTGTGATGTGTGTGTGTGTGTGTGTTCCATGTGTGTGTGTGTCAGTGTGTGAGTGAGTGTGTGTTGTGTTGTCTCGTGTTCCGAGCGTGAGAGAGGTACGCCTGCACAACATAAGCCTGCTTTTGACGATTAATGGGCGACAAACACTGAATGATGAATTCGCCTGCTGATAATGACTGATTATGCAAATCAAATCCGTGCAACCGCAAATTGTGAGTCAAAACATTATAATTATATCGCGGAAGGGAGCATGATTTAGCTATCACATTAGTCAACATTCCCCTCCAATATTGTGTGATAAATAGCTCATTTATGTGTCTCATATATAAAACACGTGTTGAGGTACATATGAGCGCCAGAGGACCCCAAAAGACGCATACAGCTCAGACCTGACATCACTCACTCACATCAGCACTCGCCACACACGAGCAACATCGCACGACAGGCTACAAACGACTCAATGCAGACTGAGTATGACGTAAGCGATGTTTCCAGCACGAGCGGTAGAAACGTGGGAGGCGCTACCCAGGACAGTGAAAAGGTGCCTGTCAAAAGCCTGGTTCAGAAAACATCTGAGATCTGTGTTATGGTTAGATGAGATAGTAAGTGTGTTTCGATGTGATCGACCGCAAACTGTCTGATATTGCTCTCACCATGTGATTTACGTTCAATCTCTTCTCTGTTTATCTAGTCGCTTTGTATTGGCCTGATTGTGACTTTGTGCTGTTAACTCATAACTGTACAGCACCTGACTCAACAGCTTAAAAGCCAACACTGCTGGATCCTGGATGCTGTTTAGATTCGCGAAACAAATATGTGAGACGTTGGTGTTGATTTTGATGTTTAATTTTAAGTTGATGTGCTGCATTGGATGACACAGCTGTCCCTCCTCTTTTGCAGGATATCGCTGACGCTGTCATGTCCGATGGACCTCAAGTTGTATCCACTCGACAAGCAGACCTGCTCCCTAAAAATGGCCAGCTGTGAGTAGCGGGGAGACGGTGTGGTGAGGTGTCTGCTCTGCTCGGCGAGCTGGAGCCGGCGGAGCGATTTCTACATACATGGCATATAGCTTGCTACCGGCGACTTTGGATAAACTATAGAAGCCCGTACTTTCCCCAGTTGGTTCACTTAAGCTTCTGCTTACCTGATAAACGTCCATTGACATTCTTTCCATTTAGTACTGTGAAAGCGTCGTTTCCACAGAGTAGCGAGCGCGCCGGTGAAGTTGTGGGGTTTCATGACCGGCTCTCAGCTCTGCGGGTAGTAACACGGCAGAAACAGCCGCTGGACGGTGCGGCGTTCTCCACTGAGCACGGCTTCTAATAGAGGGACGCACTCTTTCCAGACGCGTGGAAGACGGACGATCTGATATTCGTGTGGAAGGAGGGCGATCCCGTCCAGATTGACGAGGGCCTCCACCTGCCGAGGTTCACGCTGGAGAAGTTCCAGACGTCCTACTGCAACAGCAAGACCAACACAGGTGACGTACCGCTGATGGATGCCCCCCCCCCGCCATCCGTCAGCGATAGTGCACCCATACTCCACTGAGTAACGGTGTGTCAGAAACTTGTGTGTAAAGCCGGCGGCGGCGGTGAGCCCCAGGTGGGCGTCGTTCTTCAGTTAGTGACGGGGAGCAGCCGGTCCGAGCGGCGATCGTCGGCGGCCGCCGGTGACAGCGCGCTATTTAGTGAGAGCCGGCTGTCGCCGCGCGCCGTTATGACTCACACCTGTCACGTTATTGGAGAGGATGCGAGCCGATGCTGTTGGAATTCCGCACAGCCAAGTCATTATACCGAAGATGAATGGGCTCGTTTCGTAGTCGGAGGCCGGGTTGTGCCGACCTGGGAAGTTTGCAACAGTATTGATCTCAGACGCTTCAATTAGGTGCGCTGACATCTAATTAGGCTTATATAACGAATTCCTCCCCCCCCATATAATGATATGGTGTGTTGTTCTTGTATGCAGCATGTTATTGTTAACAGTTCTACCAGATTGTGTAAATAATCTATTTTTATTCACGAAGAAGAGGTAAAGTAACCAATGGGACACGATACAGAATCAGACATAACTGAATGGTCTGAAGTATTTACAATTTCATCTTGCGTTTTTTTACGGTGGGGCGATTGCCACATTCATATTCATTTTTCCTGGTGATATATATTAAGCTGAATCATCGTTTGCGGCTGCGCTGACATTCGGCGTGTCTTTGATAATGCTTTTGATCATAACGACTTTCCGGCGACCGTTACGTTGAGCTATAAATGTCACGGAAATTAGTCCTGATGACACGGAGTTCCGTTTTAGAGATTGGGCGTCATGATTCGCGCTGTGCCCAAAGCCGTCCGTAGCTTAGTGCCAAAGTAACTTAATGACGTTTAGTGCGACACCGCTCGTGCTCACGGGTTGTGGTCAGTGGTGTCGGCACATTGTAAGAAAGCTGAGTGCATGACTAGGAGCATGCGCATTAAATTAATGTCTTTAATTTAACGTGCCTGCGTTGATTGATGACTTATAAACACCGTTCTTGTTCTGCGTGTGTGCTTTAATTAATTGAAGCATGATTAAAAAATGCTCATTGCTCATTTCTGAGTGGCCGATTCGGTGATCTAGCTGGTTCTGATCAACATTATAATGTGTTGTAACCAATAAGACCCCTTAATCGGCGAAGGACGAGCGAGTCCTTAGAAACCCGATAGCTTCTGAGTTACGGAACAGGGGTGTGCACGTGCGCACGTGCAGTGTGACCCAGAGTTTAACTTGCGCGACATTGACACACCAAGTTTTAGCTTGATCGGTCCAGCCGTTTCTCAGCTATAGCAGGATAACGTTTTCTGACACCTCTGACGCGGCACGTGCCACGCACCATGCTGACCCCTCACGTGAGACGAAACATGTCAATAACATCATTGATTGAATGGGGCTAGCCGATGGCGAAGACCGCTTGTCAATCAGATGCGGCATTCCAAAGATATGAGCTCCTTAAAAGTGTTACGGTCGGGTCGGGTCGGCCGTTTTTATGTGATAAAATCCCGTCTTCAGCTTCGCGCTCGCTCGTAAAAACGATAGAAAAACATATTTTGTGGGACTGTGGTAGCTATGGTTTTAAAAGTCTTTTACAGCCCACTTGGTGTGTTTTCTGTAGTGTAAGTTGAAATGTTAAGTTTTGAAAAGTGCTTCATAAGAATTAAAATTGTGCTATGATAATTTGCCTCCTTTATCGCCGTGCAGCGCTAAACCAACAGCGGTGCATCCTGTCCCAACTCAGTCTGCTTCCTTCAGATATGGAAGAAGATAGCCGTGTTTCTATTGCGTTAGATGATATTCGAATGGCTGCATGCTGGCAGTACATAACGTACTAGCATTATGATTATCCTCTGCACTTAGGATTATTTTGTGTATTACGCTCAGCCTAAGATTATTCAAAGATGTTGTCTGATTTGTATTGCTTTTTTCTTGCGGTGTATGTGTCTTCTACATCGTCAACATGTTATCTTCCTATTCGTTCTGACACATCTTTGAGCTCAAAGTGGATAGTTGTTCGCTCGGATGTTTTGCTCTTTGTGGCTGAGTCTTCAAATCTGAACTATGTTAGCGTCAGGAATACTTCTGAGCTTTTATTCTGAATCAGATCACGTACAGCAGAAGAGTCCTCAACCTCAGCTCGATAATTGGATGACGCCATAATAAATCTGATTACGCTTGAGTATTGTGGCTGGCTCACGCACTAATAGATAGAGAGGATACTTATTGCGTTTCGAGAATTTATGTTCACATCTCACAGATATAAGACTCTAAAGGCAATGCTGTTACCGATCTATCTGCTCTACACTCAGGCAAAGTTTAAATGATAATTGAAAGCTCCTATATATTTGTTTCGAACAACGACGCGTTTTTCAGTCATTGACACTTTTGTTTGAAAAAGACACTTACTAATGCGAGCAGCTTTTCAGTGGAATACAACAAACTAGCGTTTATTATATTAGCTGCACTTCGAACATGCCAGGCATCTTCACTCTGTTTCATGGTCGACCAATATAAAGGCAACATTCAGTATGATTTGCATTAGTTGATTGTGCAGTTTGAACGAACGCATGTTGATTAGAATACCACAACACCGCCATACATTGCAAAATGCACACCGGAGTTATTGCATAATTTGAACTAATTACTTTGTCTCTTATTGAGACACAAGCAATTCACGGTGGCTCGTGGCTGGTTATCCCATAGGAAATTCCCGGATATATCTCCCCACCTTTTCCCCTGATTCATCTCTAATTCCCATTAGTGGATTTGGAACTAAGCTAGCTTTGTGTTTATATTTGGCAAATGTCTGAGACATGAGTGTGCTACGCTCGGGTGCATTTGCCGTGAAGTTCGCCAGCATGCCGCGTCGGTCGTCTGACCAGGTGTCCCCCCCCCCTCCCCGGGCCGCGTTACAGGCGAGTACACCTGCCTGACGGTGGACCTGCTGTTCAAGCGTGAGTTCTCCTACTACCTGATCCAGATCTACGTGCCGTGCTGCATGCTGGTGATCGTGTCGTGGGTGTCGTTCTGCTGGACCAGAACGCTCCGGTAGCCGGCAGCGCGTCTCTCTCCGGTGTCACAACGCGACTGCTCACCCATAGGCCACGTCAGACGTCCGCACTCAGACGCCGCATAGCGCCCGTTACCTACCCACAAGGGCCATCGACGTAGTGACGGGCGTGTGCCTCAATGTTCGTCGTTCGGCGCCATGCTCGTTAGTTACGCCGCTGTGTCAAACTGAACGCCAGCTCGTGGAGTTTGGACAATGCGACCGATGATCTGATGTGAAGCGGGGGAATAGGCTACTGGTGGCTCGGGCGCACCCACCGTACGATCATGGAGCATCAGCACCGTTCACTGGTGCGAACTGGGCGGACCACACGGACGACCGGACAGACCTGCCTACGCCAATGGTGTAGTACGGCTGTGGCCGCCCCCGTGATCGGTTCCCTGTGCGCCGAGCACTTTCGATCCACCCGGCAGGGCCCTGCTTTTACCCATGGACTGGCCTGACCCAGAAGCGAGTGCGGACGGTGCCGTTCGCCCGGCCCATCGAAGGAGGGCCCGGGCCCCTCAGCCCCCGAGTGCGCGGCCGCTGGACCTTGGCCTCTTGTACCCACCATGTACATAACGCGCTGACGATTGATACGTGACGGAGGCGGAGTCACCCACGCAGGGCTCCGGCGCTGGCCTTGTGCCCTAGACATTAGGTCGCTGCAGTTATTAGAGAGGCGAGTGACCATGGGAGTCACTAACCCCATCAGCTGCAGGCGGCTTCGATGGGTGGCCCTATATGAATCCCCAGCGCGATGGTAATGAGAGATGAGAGGAGTTCGGTGGTCTACTCCCACAACAGGCCGGCGCTGGCTGGCCTGAACCAGACATGGTGAGCGGATGACGAGGGCGGGGTCTACCCCCACAACAGGCCGGCGCTGGCTGGCCTGACCCAGACATGGTGAGCGGATGTGGAGGGCAGTTACGATCGACAGAGGAGAGGAGAACTTTAAGGGCCGTTTACGAGAGTGGCCAGAGACGACATCGATGTTTGATCGGCCTTCCAATGGCATAGTCTTTGGAAGGCCGAACAAATTGTAAATGTTTTACTCTTGTGGTACTCCATACAGTTACGGCTAACAATTGTCTTGCTGAGCCTCACTTGTAAACTCTTAATGACGTCAAGGTTTCCCTAAGCCCTAACCGTTTTTGTATGTATTATGTGATTTGCCCGCCCCTGTAGCTCAATTTGAGAGCGCTGGGCTTCTGACCTCACCTGGTAGTGGTAGCCCAGATTCGAGTCGCTTCGGCGCTCGCTATTTACCCCTGGCTGGGATGGCCTGCGGGCGCTGGCAGTGGTCGCACCAAAGGGCAGGTGACGTCAGTAAACGGGGTGGACCGTGTCCAGATATGTCGGACGTGTAAAACTTTTGCTTCTAAACTTTGCCGGTTACCAGGAATTGCGCGATCGGATGGTAGGGGTCAGGCCTTGGTCAGGCCCTACGCTACAAGCTCTGCTTAGCGCGGGTTCTGACATCGGAAGTCCATTCATTCGAAACGCTCGGACTAAATGATAACACAAATAATTCGCTTGTGCATGTTTCTGAAATATGTATTCATCGTGAGCTAAAATGGATGGAGTTCCAACGATTTAAATACTCACAATATACTCGTAGTACCTACCTAATTACATTTTTTAATTGTGAACTTACATGCAAAGGACTTTCTGTTTTAAAATGTTAGTCTGATTATATCTATAATGTGCGAAGTGCATTGCCGATAAATCCGGATATATTTCCGCTTACACGCGCTGAAACTTCCTTCACTCTATTCCTCGACGAAAACCCGATGGTACAATTTTACCTTCAGCCTATGACGCATCCCGGATTCGACGGATGACAAAACTGCTGGATTGCAGGCCCGGAGAAGAGTTTTACAGCATAACAGTATGGTGTACGTACGCACACATCCCGCTTCAGCAGTACATTCCGTGTTCAATGTTCGATTTTCCATGTCGCTACTGAAGCCCGATATGTCGGACATGCTTGTCTGTTACATTGCAACGAGGCGGTGCTCATGGTCATTTAAGGGTATCGAAGAATCTATTGGAATGGTGTCACCTTCATGAAAGCGCTGCCTCGTGCGCCGAGCGGCGAAGTGCTCGTTTCGGTACCGAGACACCGAGGCAGACACCGAGGTGTCCGAGGTCACTCTGAGACCTCGTACCCACCTGTGGGGGCAGAGCAATGCAAACTCAATAACGCGATAACGAGATGGTTGAGTTGAACGTGCCAGACAAAGTTAGTGACGTAGGCATGGTGGAAAATCGTCCCCCAGGAAATCATCTAAGGACCTCATTAAAAGTTGCTGTCGTTGGCCCTGTAGAGACCGATGAAGTTTTAGTCTTACCGAAAATAGACGGCCTTCAGATATATGATAAAACACCGTCATTTGCCGGGCTCCTAATTAGTACCCGTCAACCAGGGACTTCCTTGCTGACTGCCTCGAAGCCGGTGATGTCAAGTCGCAGCTCTCACTGCTGCAGTGCTGGTTTTGCTGGCCCTGGTCGTGGCTGGTAACCACATCCTCTCTGCACTATGCCGCAGCTGCCGAGTACTATATCATTGCCACTTACGCTGCCCTGTACCTCTGTCCCGTTCCTATTCCCAATACCCCTGCCACGGACCATACGTCACTGCTCGGCGGCCCAGTGGCACACGCATATATTCCCGGCACCTGTCTCAGAGAATACGCCGTCGTGCGGGTGCGCTGCATATTTCCAATGCATATATGTGTGCGTTGTCTGTGTCTGTTGTTGTCTGTGTTGTTCTGTAGTGTGTACTGTGTGTGTGTAGTCGTGTGTGTGTGTGTGTCGTGTGGTGTGGTGTGTGTGTGTGTGTGTGTGGGTGTGTGTGTGTGTGGTGTGTGTGTGTGGTGTGTGTGTGTGTGGTGTGCTGTGTGTGTGTGTTGTGGTGTGTGTGTGTGTGTGTGTGTTGTGTGTGTGTGTGTGGTGTGTGTGTGTTGTGTGTGTGTGTGTGTGTGTGTGTGTGTGTGTGTGTGTGTGGTGTGTGTGTGTGTGTGTGTGTGTGGTGTGTGTGTGTGTGTGTGTGTGTGTGTGTGTGGTGTGTGTGTGTGTGTGGTGTGTGTGTTGTGTGATGGTGTGTGTGGTGTGTGTGTGTGTGTGTGTGGCGTGTGTGTGTTGTGTGAGTGTGTGTGTGTGTGTGTGTGTGTGTTGTGTGTGTGTGTGTGATGTGTGTGGTGTGTGTGTGTGGTGTGTGTGTGTGTGTGTTGTGTGTGGGTGTGTGTGTGGTGTGTGTGTGTGTGGTGGTGTGTGTGTGTGTGGTGTGTGTGTGTGTGTGTTGTGTGTGTGTGTGTGTGTGTGTGGTGTGTGTGTGTGTGTGTGTGTGTGTGTGTGTGTGGTGGTGTGTGTGGTGTGTGTGTGTGTGTGTGTGTGTGTGCTGTGGTGTGTGCTTGTGTGTGTGTGTGGTGTGTGTTGTGTGTGTGTGTGTGTGTTGTGTGTGGTGTGTGTGTGTCGTGTGTGTGTTGTGTGTGTGTGTGTGTGTGTGTGTGTGTGTGTGTGTGTGTGATGTGTTGTGTTGTGTGTGTGTGTGTGTGTGTGTGTGTAGGTGTGTGTGTGTGTGTGTGTGTGTGTGTGTAGCCATGGGGGCGCTGCGGGCCCGGGTTCACATCGATCTTGCGGTGTCGGGAGGCAGGTCCTGGCAGACCCGCGTGTCGGGAGGCAGGTCACATCGATCTGCGTGTCGGGAGGCAGGTCTGGCAGACCCGCGTGTTGGGACGCAGGTCTAGCAAACCGGCGTGTTCGAAGGAAGGTCTGGCAGACCCGCGTGTCAGGAGGCAGGTCTGGGTGCCCTGTGTGCAGGTCTGATGACCTGGTCTGCGGTTGAGGCAGGTCTGGCGACCTGGTCTTCAATGGACGCAGTTCTGGCTGACCTGGTCTGCAGTGGAGGCAGGTGACCTGAGTGACCTGGTCTGCAGTGGAGGCAGGTGACCTGGCTGACCTGGTCTGCAGTGGAGGCAGGTGACCTGAGTGACCTGTGTGCGATTGCGGGTGTTATTTCAGTGAGCAGCGAGGGCTCGTCAGCGGCTCCAACCGGCGCCGTCCTGTGGATGGCAGGGCCGGGCGGCAGAGGGCGTGCGCCGGCCCGTGTAAGCGGTCCGTCACTGATATGATAATGATCAGAGGTGGGACCCGTCACTGATATGATCACTGATCAGAGGTGGGACCCGTCACTGGTATGATCACTGATCAGAGGTGGGACCCGTCACTGATATGATCACTGATCAGAGGTAGGACCCGTCACTGATATGATCACTGATCAGAGGTGGGACCCGTCACTGATATGATCACTGATCAGAGGTGGGACCGCGGCGCTCGGCCGGGTGACGGCGGAAAGGCGCCCTCCACAGCACTGCACACAGTATACAACTGCAGATCTGTATCCACGCAGTTTTTGTGGTGACCTGAGTCACATGCTGCCGCAATTGGCCCAGTTGCGCAACCATATACAATAACACAAAAGTTTGATGTAGCTTTTTTGCCCATTGCCATGCCCTTTATTCGCACTGATTTCGTTAATGGAGCATTCATTACATGGTTGATGAAACATAAATAGAGCTCGTTACACATTGTGCTCTGATTTATGAACGATCGACCAAGCAGCACAGATGACGTGGACATTGCCATGGTTATTCTATGTTGGTCTTGTTGTTGTCACGGGTGTCCGGTCATTCTCCGTTGCTGATGCGAACTCTGGGGCAGATGCTGGGAAAGAGGCGTGACCTGGTCCCGGCATCAATTCCCAAACGTAGTCCGTGGCTCTGGCGGACCTTAGTAACCAACAGTACATGTGCTGCTGGAATAGTCTGGAAAGCCTCCCAATAAATCACTAGTCCGAGACGCGCGAGCTCTGCATGTTCTCAGGCGGTCAGTGTTATTTTCCGTCGGCAGGGGAGATCAGATGGACGTGTCCAGAGGCTGCCGTGACGTGGCCGTCTGTGTCGCCAGTGGCTGTGTCTGTGTGTGTCTGTGTGTCCTCGACGGGCCGGTGATCGGTCGCTAAGGCCGTGTATCAGTCCTGCAGTGTCGGCCACCGATCTATCCATGGGCCAGCCGGCGGCCGGGGCGCATTGGATTCGCACGTCCAGGGAGAAAGAGCGAGAGAGAGAGAAGAGAGAAGGAAGAGAGAGAGAGAGAGAGAGAGAGAGGAGAGAGAGAGAGGAGAGAGAGAGAGAAGAGAGAGAGAGTGGAGATGGAGATGGAGATGGAGATGGAGATGGAGATGGAGATGGAGATGGAGATGGAGATGGAGATGGAGATGGAGCTGGAGATGGAGATGGAGATGGAGATGGAGATGGAGACGGAGATGGAGATGGAGATGGAGATGGAGATGGAGACGGAGACGGAGACGGAGATACTGTCGGGGGACGGGCCTCTAACAGGGCGGTGGACTGTTTGTCTGGCAGCTGTGGCATGTGCCCTGCCCGGCTCTGGTCCGCTCGCTGCCAAGTTGGATCAGCTGTGTCTGTATGCCTCAGCTGCCATCGGCGGATGGGGAGGAGACGGTGGGAGACACAGACCTGCCGCGGTCACCCCAGCCCGGTCGCCGGATGGCCAGATTGGGCACGATGGCCGGAAGCCGCCAGTCGGGCCGGGCATGGCAGCCTGGGGGGGTGACGTCACACGGCGCAGTGACGTCACATTGGCTGACCTGGCGGCGGTCTGAGATTGCTGGTCGGTTGAGAGGGGTTGTGACGTCACACGGTGCTGACCCGTATTGTTGGTCGGTGGAGATGCAGAGGTAAAAAAGGTTAGAATCGCCCTCCAGTCCAGCTGGAGATGACGTGGCGGACTTTGCCGGCTCTGGAGCGTGTGGGAGGCTGGATAAGCAGCAGGGGAGGTGGCAGAGAGGCCGATGTCAGGGACGTATTCTGCGCGCTGTTGCACACAGTGCAGAATGTGAGCTGATGGCCCGGGCAGCTGCACCGGAATACATCTCGGAGTCAGCGACAGAAGCGGGTGACCGGCTCTCCGGGTCGGGGGGGGGGGAAAGCATGCAGAATCCGATCGCAGTTTTCAAGAGAATTTTGTGCGACTTTCTTGAGAATTTGCTGGCACGTCCAGAACCCACCCGTACCAGGGCCCTCCCCCAAAGCAGTGTTGTGGCTGCGCCAATATGTGGCTGTCGGCCGGGTCTCTGAGCGATCCATCAGTGGCAGCCGATTGCTGCACGGTGGCATCTCAGACCATTACGGCGCGGCCGGCCAGCAAAACAATCATCGTTACCGGCCGCCAGTGAGCTGTTACCGGCCGCCAGTGAGCTGTTACCGGCCCAGATAACGCCCACCTTGCCGCCGC
>VOPJ01005076.1:0-12621 GCA_014673585.1 Semibalanus balanoides | reverse complement strand
CCTCGTTCAAAAATCAAGAAAGCACCTCGGTCCCGACAATTTATTTACACCGGCCTCATGCGGTATTATATAATACCGCCCTCACGTGCTAACGTTAAAGGGATATCTCGGCATATGGTAAAAGAGGATGTTCCCTTTCTCCCGAAGAGTGATCGAAGAGAGACGAAATACAACGAGCGAAGTAGCAGAAGCTAAGTAGCGCACTTAAAGTATGGCCTATTGGTGCATACCTACATATGTTTGAAGTTAAGGTAGAACACTAAGCGTAGGCTGAAGGGGATTTAACAGCATTGGCTGTACGTATTAGGCAAAGCAAATTATCATCAGATGGTCGATAGAGATGGTCAGATCAGATAGAGATGGTCAGAGATTATCAGATGGTCGATAGGGGCGTGATAACGATAGAGGCGTGAGGTAAGAACTCTTATGATATATATCTGCACTGGCGGATCCAGAAAGTGTGATTTTGACAGTTTGGGGGGGGGCCAAATCCCAAAAATTATCGAACATTAACCTCTTGATTAAGGACTCATTCGGGATTTCGTCTTGCTTGTGATGGCATAACCAATAAAAACTGAACTAATCGGCCGCACAGGACCCGCCGGAGGTCCCTGGCGGTGCCGATTCTGCGCCACGTAGCCGAGGCTCGCGGCCTGCGACCTGGATGTTGGTTCACCCGGTCAGGACTCGTCTGTTCCTGTTACGGTTGCCGGCTAACGGTTCCCGCAAACCGAGATGGAGAGAGAAGAGGCAGGTTTAATGTTGCAGGGGGCGGCCTTCGTACATACGCCCTGCCACCGGATCTGCTGCCCGCCTCCACGTAAGCGCACCTGTTCGTGCGCGCACACTGAGGCGGCCACCTCAGAGGGATGATGTGACATGATCTGCGGCACATTCCTGATTCGCGTGACGCGTTGCTTAGAGATCTGGGTGTTGTGACTTACTCACTTGAATTTGCTTGACTGGTAGTGTGATTGTGTTTTGACTGCGCGGGGTTGATTGGTGAATGTGGTGCAGTGTGTGTTCTATTGCCCGACCATATTCCGTCTAGTTTTTATCTAACTGTGACGAGGGCAGTAATACGCCACAAGGTTATATTGCGGAATTGCCTTAATGAAACAGTATGAGTATGAGTATCGAGATGATTTTTAAAACAAACCCTTTCTCTTAGCTAAAAGTTGCTTAGTTTTACGACAAACTCAGGAAATGTGTCAAATTTGCGCCGATTTTTGGTGGTTTGGGGGGGCCATGGCCCCTTTGCCCCCCCCCCTGGATCCGCCCTTGTATATCTTTGATAGTTAAATTATAGAGGCGTAAGGTGAAAACTCTTGGACTGCTGAAACTGCCAACACTTATGACACGTTTCTGATCCTACAAAATACACTCATGTTTTGATCCACTAAAGTTCGAGAACAGAACGATCGAAATATGTCACTTCCTGTTGTCTTAAATATGGGTAATTGCAGTGTTCGATCTAAGGTCAGAAATCAAGTCCATGATGGGTTTTCATGGACCACTAGTTAGTCCAGCGCCCCCTATAATCGAGTTAGTCTAGCGCCACCTATAACCGAGTTAGTCTAGCGCCCCCTATAACCGAACGAGCTGCGAGCCCAGCCGAACAGCGGCACCGTCATACCTGCGTCCCATGATATGGGCACATATGGGCTACATGCCATCTCCAAATGAAGACAGGCTTCACCGGCTGCAAAACTGACAGCCTTCCTCTAGTGCACACAGCATTGCAATAGACTTGCCGGAGAGGACAAGTTGGTTGTCAGTCTCATCCGATATTTGATGTCGCGTATTCGACACTTTATCATTACATGATTGGCTTACATGAAAACCATATTTACACAAGCCCGTCTGTTAGAATACAAAATTAAATATATTTGTCTATAAGCATGTGGTCTTGTTACACAACGTCCAAATTACTATCGGACTGCTCAATCTGCCAACACTAGAGACTCTTCGATGACGCAACCAAATGGGGGGGGGGGGCGTTAAACGCCCCCGGCTTTCTTCTGATCTAATAAGTGCAGCGAGACGCGCAAGGCGGCATTCGAAAGCACGCAATGAGAAACATCTAAAGCATGCTCAAATTTTTCAATTGAGGTCACATGTCAGGTCACGGTTAGGTCAAATGTCAAAATTGAGGTATTATAGTCTATGGGCCAAACTTTCCATCCAAAGCCTTTGATTGTGACTGCATGCTCACCCAAAGTGCTTCCAAGGCTAGCATACAAATCCCGTATGCTCGAAAGTGAGATCATTGGCAAATAATAAAGGTCAAGGTCAAGTCACAATAGGTCCCTATATACAAAATATGTACGAAAAACATGCGACACATGTTTTATGAATCATTTTACGCGTCGAATACAATAGTGATACTTATTTTACCCCCAGATTTCATTTACATGAAGTAATTGTCATGCTAATGTAAAGAAAGTCACAAAATGACAAAATTTGAAATTGATCAATATCAATCAAAAATGCATAATACTGGACCGGTTTTGTCTCAGAAATATAGTGCTGTCAATTACTTTACTTGTCTGAATCTTGTCAATAAAAGCAAAAAACGCAATGTAAAAATATGACATCATGAGTTACCGGCACTTCAGATGCTATCACTCAGTCCAAAAGGATATCATTTTGATATTTGTTATGGTAGTTTTTCGCATATGGTTATCTGACGTATGTTCCACTTTTAATTTTTTTTTGAAAATTTCGATTTTGTGGTATTTTGAAATTTAATTGAAACTGTATGGGTAAAAATCCAAAACATTAAAAATATGATATATTCATTGTGTAGCCCTTGTCAATTTCAACCTTCAGAAGTTTTTGGATTGCATTTGGTTTACCATGTGTTTTCTGTACGGTCTGTTAAAGTAAAGTTGATTTTGTGTCAAAATCGTGTGTAGTTACGTCACTAAATTCGCTATATCTAAAAACTTGATTGACAATTGACTGTTTTTTTTTACATAGAAGACGTCAAATTGATGTGCAAGAAGGTATCCGAAGTTTTACGATGATGGCTCTAATGGTTTTTGATTTATTACGAAAATTCGTCTGGGGACGTTAAACGCCCCCCCCCGTCAATGCTGGGTTAGGCTCGCCCGAGTAGTGCCTACGTGATCGGGTAGGGGGTCGGTACGATCCCGGACTTTTTGCCCCTAATTGAGCTTCGATGACAAAACGAGCTTGCTGCTTGTGACGATAGGAAGTCGCTGATAAACGACTTAAATTGACTTTGGAGGTCATGCCTATGACCCGGATGTCATCAAATTGTAAATGTGTACAACTTAAACACAAATCAAGCTAAAATATTGAAATGAACGTCGCTTTATGCTTAATGGCTGTCACATTTGAAATCAGCGTCCCAAAATGCCCTAGAAACTGCCAAATTAAAAAGGTCTTGTCTGGTCATCTGAGGCCAGTGAGGTCGCTTGACCTGTGGTAAGTTGATGACTACCAGATTAACGAAAGTGATTTTTATCTTACTCTATCAAAATATATGTGACTAATACTCCTGCGGATGCCGGCGATTGCTCTGAGACAGGATAATATTCGGACTAATGTTAACATATTGAACAGCTGACTGCTAACATATGTTTCCTTTAGTGTGCGTATTAATAAAAGTCAACCCACGTCCCATTTAAAAATGATCCAAAGTGTGCGACGGCGCCCTTAAACCCATACTGTAAACCAACAGTACTAGAAAACGATACGGGGCGCAGCAAGGCATGAAAACCGAGTGTCGGCATAGCATGGTCTCCTTGCGACTAATTTATTTTTCTATTTGAGTTTGAGCATTTTCATAAACCAAGGCCAGTATCACTGGCATTATAAATACGCACCTGTTAACTCATTTAAAACGCCCAACGTGTTCACATTTAACGTTTTTGTCTCTCGTTGATTTATTTGGTAGCATTGAACCAGAACTGGGCGAATATACGTGTATAGGTATCTGGCGCAGCGGAAAGTAGACTATCACACGACACGCCGACCAGGCTCCAGACTACGACTAGAATTCGGAGCACTACAAACACTTACAAAGGAGTATCTACTTTCACTTTCTAAGAGGGTGGGACTAGGTGTACACTCGCGTGAGCCGATTACACCGTAGCGTTTTCGTAATTTTTAATTTCGAAAGGCTTCAGAATGAATGTCACAAAGTAGCAGGCGATGATTGCAGAAAGACAGGTTCGCGCTCGAGCACTAATATAGTTTATGCATAGAGGGCCATTAATGATTCGAGTTTATGACGAGCCGAAGGCGATTGCATAAATGTCCTTTAATGCACGCGTCGTCATAACGTTGTAGTGCGATGGCGGCGGCTTCGTAGTGCGAAGACACTTAATTTCGAGTACGAGTTTTCAAAGTAACTTGCTCACAGATTATGCTCAATGAGCTCTTACATCGCAGGGATGCATCAGACTAAGGCTCAGCAGTGCGCTATGTATCACTGCCGGAGTGTATCTACAACTCCAGTAATACCGACTAAGTTACGACGTAGGTCAAGGGAAACTAGTTATTCGGCCATGACACTAATGCTCGGCCAATTCTTAAGACACCCTTCGAACGGTCACGATCTTTTAACTACGTGATGCCGACTCTTACCTGAGACAGGCTAGGATATGACCTGGAAGAGACGCTATTTTGTATATTTGTCTCGTTGATATGATTGCTATTGTACATAGTACGAAGGATATGTTTTGAGTGATTTTTGGGATCCCAAAACCTTCTGTCCAGTATGCTGATCTTCAGAATGGTATGGATTTAATAGATTTATCCGATCACGCAACGGTGTCTTCGCGGATATCCGTTAGCGCGTGTCCGAAAGCGAGGAAACAAATCCCATTTTGCCTCTTTTTTTATTTTATGTGTAGCTTTGAAATTACGTCATCACACATTTGCTCATCTGCATAACGTCCTCGTACTTTTTTGCCGACCAAAATTCATCTGGGGCATGTTGTCTATCGTGGGAAAGGTCCATTGTACGTTTTTCTTCTTAGTATATACTTAGTTCTCCACCAACCGTAGGGTTACGATTCTCTTGCCGAAGATAATGGATCACGCGTTGTAATACCATGCATAATCTCTCTGTATTGTGTTCATTAACACAGCTCGCAAAAACAGCGAAACATCTTACAGCTTCCGAAGCGATAGTGCGCGGACGGCACTTTCTCACAATAAACACAATAGGCCTTTTCCTCAATTAGCAAACGCTATCAAAGGACAAAGGTAACGGGTCATGGAAGGTATAATTTCAAAATTTTCAGAGTATATGTGTTAGGTTGTTCAAACGTAAGGTACGAAACGTTTCATCGCAATCAGTTGATAACTACGCGAGTTATTCTTGATAAAACGAGGCTGGATGACCCACGCTCGTCCCTCCCTTCTGTGCCGATATTACGTTTGCTTCTTTCACCGAAAAATAATTCTTAGTGCTAAGGTTTTAGGAACAAATACTCCTACAAGTTTTGCTTGATCGTCTCATTGTAAGGATAGGGCTTACCTAAACATTCATTTTATGAAGCGCTTTATAACATTACATTCGCTTAGAAGCTATGTATGAGTTACATTCGCACATTAGTCTATTGACATCTTAGATGCCAAGGCCATTTGACGTAGAACGAATTGGGAATATTCTTCTTCAGTGTGATTCATTGTCTCGAGTAAGAGAAAGGCAGCAACCGTGAAACAGCAACGTCCAAGTAACTCTCTAGTCGACACGCTATTTGTAGCTAGGGTAATGATCTTTTGTGTGACGCTAATTAAACCAAAATATTCAGTGTCTTTTTTAAAGAATATTTGTTATCTATGTTCCGCCAATACTGACATCGTTTCGAACGGTTCCATATTTGCGTATGCATTAGGCTGATCTGTGAGGTCATGCCAATGACCCAAATGTCATCAAGTCGGAAATGTGTAGAAATTGAATACCAATTGAGCTAAAATTGTTAATGAATATTTAATTATTATTAATGGGTTCCAAATTTGAAATCAGCGTCACAAAATGTCCTGGAAACTGCAAATAAAAAAGGTAATGTCAGATCATCTGAGGTGAGTGACCTCGGCTGACCTGTGGAAGCACATGATCCCAGTGGAATATATATTTAATTAATAAAATGGATCTTATATTTGAAATCAGCGTCACAAAATGTCCTAGAAACTGCCAGAAGCCAAAAAGCAAGTCATCTAAGGTCATCGGAGGTCAGTGACCTCGGTTGACCTCGGAAAAGATCAATTGAGATCCCAATATAAGTGGAAACCACAACTGTCGCCTGGAAACATGAGTATATGCGTCCTGAACAACAAATCACTCTGCGAAAACTGCACAAGGTTACAAGGATTGGATACTACGGGACGCAATTTGCGCCTGACACGACCTTGAGAAACAGGTTCAAGGGTCACGGGTCTTGGAAGTTGGAAGTTCGAAATTTAACATTTTCAGAATGTTTAAATTTTGCAAAAGTACGGTACTGAAAATTGCATTGCAATTGGTTGATACTTACGTGGTTATTTCCGAAAAAAGGTTGTTATTTCCGTGAGGTATTTCCGACAAAAACTGCACACTGGCCAGGGCTAATGAACTCTGGTTTCCTTTCGCCCTCACGAAAACATCTAAATACCATCGCCAGCTTACCATCACCAGTTACCAGCCGATACCAGTTTGTTGATGCAATGACGCAAGAGCAGACCCACTGCAGGGATGAAAAGAGCTTTGGTCGGGTGCGTTTGGTTGGGAGGGCGAATGTGGGCCGCAATTCAGCGATCAGACCGCTCCGCTCTGCGGATGGTGGCGCTCGCTAAGCGACGCTCTATTCAACAGCTCTCGGTGGCGGCCGTCAGCGGGGTCGATTGCCTCAGAGTGGTGTTGATTGGAGACCTCTCTGCCCAGCGTGCCGTGAATATCCCGCCGGAACAGAGGCTGCAGGTTCGGCCAGCCAGCAGTGTTGAATAACCGACGAAGCCGTGCTAAAATGGCTACGAAGGCTGTCGAACTTTGCTGTGAAAACAACATTCACGTGGCTCTTTATTTATTTAAAGAGTTCAACGTCTGTTTTTTTTTCCGAAACAGGTTCTGTGTGTTGTTTTATGCGACGAATTGACGACCACGAAAATCGATGGGTGTTAGCCATTTTATTCATCTTCGCTGGTCTAGAAAAATGAGAATTTCTGAACTCGGCAGTACGTACAGATGGATGTAAACTGCTTCAGCATTGTCACGGTGGACGTCCCTGAACTCCTGAGGGCGTTGCCCGATCCCACCGCAGATGACCTTCTTGTTTAGCTGCCCCCCCACCCTCCTGCCCCCACCCCCTGCCTCATACCGCTCAGTGGAGCTATCTGTATGTGAACCGCGCATCCCGAGCAATGCTTGAGATGGCCGCTGGTGGCCTGCCGTGGAAAGACCGCCGGCTAAATTGCATTCCGGCATTGGTATTAGGCGCACTTGACTGCCACTTCCGGACATGCGTCACCGAGTCCGATGGTGCAGAGCAGACGCATTGGGCCTGCAATGGATCCCTGGTCGGGTCGAAATGGACCCGGTCCGACCGCTTTTGGCCAGCCGTAATCCGGCATTGATTTTTGAATGACGGGAGATATTATTATTTCAGTCGAGTGTGTGGAACATAGGAGGAACTGGATGAATCTAACTTGCTGAGAGAATGCGAATTGAAATGGATGTTGTTGAGGTATGAGCAGGTTGTACGTATGTACAAAATGGCAATGGGCAGGATATGAAAATTGGTTGAGACAAAATCATAGTGCAAAATAAATTTAGATTCGTTAGATTGCATGTTACCCTGGGATGTATACGGGACAGAGTGCATGTTCTCAACTATTATAAAAATATCAAAAGATAATTGGCAAGGGGTGATAATTGTCTTCGTGATTTGTTTTGTGTCAAAACATAAATCAGAATGTGGAGGCTTTAGGTCACCGTTTACCGAGTAAATATGTCATGCACAAGCACATTTCCTGCAGTGAACCAGCGTTGTAGTTAACACGTACTTTGAAACCATAGTTCGTCATGGGCTGATTTTCATAATCTTTTCAGAGCAATAATCCTATGTGAAAATGGCTCATGTCTCCAAATTGGTGTTCCAGAACAACACTATAGTGAAAATAACTTTGGCATAAAGAGGATTTTACAAATAAAGATATTATGTATAACACTCACAAATAATAATGAAAGAATAACACAAATAAACTTTGAGCCCAAGCTATTGCAGATAGAAAAGAAACAGCACAGTGGCGCAGGTAGTCTCATTTATAAACTGATCTATTTGTTTATGGCTCTGCCGAACTCACACCAAACAGAATTAAAACAACTTGAGCGTTTGTTCTTCTCTTTCTTGTGAAGAAGCAAGCAAGACCCTATGAAACGTGCAAAGTTTTTTTTTCAGAATTATGTACTTGGTGGATTAGTATGGTTGATGTACAATGTACATATCTAGCATTGTAGATATGCATGAAACTGACATGGGGCATTCCAGGACAGATCGAAAGGAGGCGAACACCCTACAACGTCAGGATTTCGATAAAATTCCGTTATATTGGGTTATCTGTGGGGGCTGAAAATCGTGCTGGTGCAAGTTTCCGCTAGATTGAGCTCTACGTTTGCCCGAGTTATAGCCTCCGGCTTTCCGTGAGGGCACCTTGCATGACTTATGCCAACAGTCCAATAACTCCACAACAATTATCCAATTCTAAGAAAACCATACATTTTTATAAATGGCAATGAATAAAGGAACATTATTCCAGGCCCAGTTTTGTAATTTATATGTTGATTCTGATGAAAATGACTTTGACCTCTGTTGGACCTGACTGAACTGACCTTGAAAACGAGTGCAGTGAACAATAATGTTGTTAATATTTGTATAATATTCTTAGGTAAGCTGTCTTTTGCATAGGATAAAGTTGAGATGGATATTTTCTATAAATGTACTTTTAATTGCTCAGAATAGCTCGTATTTTATCTTTTCAACAGCCAAATTGATAAATTGTCCATGAATGCCATTGATGCCGCATATGTGTCCAGCGAAGGTTTAGCTGCAATATAAGTCACTTGAGGTTAAGTTGAGTTAATTTATTGATTTTATCAGGTGAAATGTTGCCAGTGACCTCTGCAAGATCAGCGAGGTCATCTGAGGTCACAGCACATTTGCACATAACTCTTAATATAATATAAAATCAGAGACGTGGAAAGTTACACCAACTGTGGTTTGCATCGTCCGTTTTCGCGTCGCCCGATATGCAGCATGACCTACTGGGTCAGCCAAAATTATACCCAGGTAAATTTGATTTTTCAAAGGTCTGAAGTCAAATTTTGAAGTGACTTAGCCAGGTCACCAGTAACATATTTCGAAGTCCCTGACAAGGAACAAACTTGATGAGTGTCGAACTTTTGCTATAACTGTTTTTAATCAAATAAAAAAGATTGCACGAAAAACTGTTTTACTAGCAACAACGAACAACTTCAACGTGTTCGGAATCAACGCTTCGGAAATAAAACATAGAGATACGTTTTACAATCCACGGTGTTCGTCTCGTCAAGGGCACTTCTGATATAATTGTATGTGGTGACCTTGTTCTACGTCCAACTTCCAAAGTTTTTCCTTTGGCCAAGGTCATTTGTGACCTAGGTAGGTTTCATTGTGCTATCTGAGCGACGAGATTGACGATAACAAACTGCATGGTGTCATTTTCCCGTCTCTATTCTATATATGTTAGAGTTGTGGTATATATGTCGCTGGTGACTCAGATGACCTCAGCTGACCTAGGCAGAGGTCACTGAGCAAGCAATTTCACCTGGTAATAAATAATTTCACTCTAAATTAATCCTGAAGTGCTTATATTGCACGCTTAAAACCTTCGCGTGACACATAGCGCATTCAGTGCCAATCATGGTACAAATTAATCATTTTGTAATTGGTGAATAGAGGAAAAACGATTAATTCTGAGCAATTAAAAATACATTTATAGAAATACCTATCTCAATTTTATCTGTGCAAAGACAGTTTACCAAAAGAACTACTTATAACAAATATATAAAAATATTATTTTCATTTTGCTCGTTTAAAGGTCAGGTCAGGTCACAAGAGGTCAAAGGTCCATTTAATCAGAAACCAACCAAACAAAACTAAAAAACTGTTGGCCTGGAATGATGTCCTCACTTCATTGTCATTCAGCTCAAATGTAATGGTTTTCTAGGACTTGAATAATTTTTGTTGCGGAGTATTGGCTCATTGGCTAAGTCATGCAAGTGCCCTCACGCAAATGCCGGAGGCTTTAACTCGGCAGCTGTAGCTTCCAATCAACTGAAACTTGCATAGCGCGATTTCAGCGCCCAGATAACCCATGGGGACAGAGTTTTAATGAATCGGAGATGTAGGAATTTAATTTTGGGGTTTCGCTTGTCGATTTGTCCTGGAATGCCCCATGGCTCAAGAGGTTGATGACTTCGAACGCTGTTTGGGTAGGTAGGATTAATATCTTAAATTAATTGCCAAATATACAAGCTTTGCTCTGCTACGGAAGTAATAACATTGCAGACAATTAGCACAGAAACAAAGAACCCCTATCTGGAAAGATGTCCTGGAAAGCCCTTAATTCGGTTTCAGCCGTATGTGCAATGCATGGTAGATGCCACAAATGTTTTCTGAAAGCCTGTGGTTCTTCAGAATTCACAAAACTAAAATGTTCTATCATAAACGATTGGAATAGAAGAGGCCTTCCCTTTCTCTCCGACTTGGTCAACGGAAATACAGGATGGTTGCACCGCACATGCACATTGCACACTAGGGAAACCTAAGAAGATCAATTTGAAATCAGAATGACATTTTTATGTTACGCAAGTTTAGTCAGAAGTTTACCTGATAGTATAAAACTAGTGGCACTATCTACGGGCCCCATAATACCATTAAGAACAAATCTAGTAATAAACCACCCATTTTTCCACCCTTGGCCTATTATACATATTAGGATTCCATTAGACAAAGTTAAATCGCTCAAGCAAACGTACCACAAAAATAAAAATGGGTAAGAGATATCGGATATTTTGAAGACAACAGTTAAGTTAAATTAATTTGTGTCACACGTTAAACACGCATCAGAATGTTCCAATATAAGCTTATCAACCGAATCCTTAAAACAAACAGATGTTCATAACAATAACTAAGTCAAAGACAATGGCGATCGCACATTCTGTAAACAAAGCTGAAACACTGGCCATATGCTCTGGCAATTGTCAGAGTTCAATTATTCATCAATTACAATTAAACAATGTGCGAGGGCTATATCATCACTTGAATGTGATACCAAAACTTGGTTCCTTTCCAACAAACTTAACTGCCACAGAACCCTGTAAAATACATTAAGCAGAACCTTGTCATTTTACCGGGGCAGGTGTAAAGAAACGCAACGAAGTTTCTCACTTGACGTAAAAACCAAATTGAAAGTTGGGAAGCCGAAATCCCTATATAATGCATGCTTGATGACCAATAAACAGGATACTTTTTAAAAAGTGTGCACTTTTAAACATATTTCATAAGGTGGACTGAACAAAATAGCATAAAAAGTTATGCAAAGGCCTGCACATATGCAGTGCACGCACACGCAACATGCACACGCACCAACGCACACACACACACACACAACACACACACACACACACGACGACACAACACACACACACACATACATCACACACACACAACACACACAAGCACCGCACACGCACACCGCACACGCACACGCACAACACGCCCACGCAAACGCTCACACGCATCACGACACGCCCACGCACACACACAGTTGTCTACATGGGCACCACATCTTCTCACACAACACACACACACTTCTAATCTCTCACCAACAGCCACCACACGCCCACCGCACACGCACACGCGCTAACGCGCACACGCGCACCGCGCCACGCGCACCACCACGCACATTACACGCACACACTGCTGCGCCCGCTGCTGTTGCTGTTGCTGCTGCCGCCGCCGTCGTCCATGTTGTCGTGTGGGCGTCTCGGCGCCGCCGGTGCCAATACATAGGGAGACCAACGTAATGTGTATTGTGTGCACTGTGCAGTGTTATTGTTTGCTTACTTAATTAGTGTGACTGGTTCGTTTCTTTATTGCAAAGCTACGTATTCTGCGTATGGTGGTTTGTAATGTGATTAGTATCTTTTGAGGGTGGGGTGGTGATAGTTCGTTTTTTTGCGTGATACGGTGTGTTCAATTTATATTGATGACTGTGAGACGAGCGATAAGCGTGCTTATAAGATGATAAGCGTGATAAATCATTTTATATGTAGGTATATGTAAATTGTATGCCACCATGCACCGGCGGGAGCCGGATAAATGTGAAAATCAACAATTTTCCGGAACAAAGCAAAATCACAACCTCCCGAAATGGTTTGGTGGTGGTGGACAAAAACTTACGCTTGGCTACCGTTTATTTTATGTTTTAGCAGTTGCCTGTTTTGCCATAAGGTAGATCCGCCACTAAACACCCGATTCCTTGGCTGAAAAACGAATTGTATTATAACTGTAACATTTACGCACTTCGATCTTTCGCTTTTGAAATTTATGAATGCATTTACAA
>VOPJ01005075.1:0-27908 GCA_014673585.1 Semibalanus balanoides | reverse complement strand
TGTCACTCGCCCCGATCAAATGACGTCATTCGGCGGTATTGTGCTTTCTGCTCACTGATGGCGTTCGTGCGGAGCCTGGGCATTCCTGCCCTAGGCTCGGCAGTCCGTGGTATCCGCACGTCATGTGGACTGTGACCGCATACAGTTCGTCATTTATCGGGGTGTTGTGTGCAGCAGCAGCTGCGCAATGCAGTAAACATACATGCAACTGCACGTGTTCTTAGCTCACGTGTCAATAATAACCCAAGCACGATTGCACGTCTTTGAAGTTCATGTACAACAATACAAGTGATGTTAAGTTAAACGTGTATACATATTTGTATTCAGGGGGCGTCAACTAGAGGACCTCTAATTGACCGACAGAGAGAGGACCTCTCAGGCCGAAAGAAGGCTCCTCAGGCCGATATAGGGCCCCTCATGCCGACCGAGGGCCCCCTCCGACCCGGCCGAGACTCCCCTCATACCGACAGAGGTCACCTCAGGCAGATTGAGGGCCCCGTCCTGCCGACCGAGGGCATCTCAGCCGAGCGGGCCTACGACCGAGGAGCCCCCCAGTCGACTGAAGGCCCCTCAGATCGACAGCTAGAGCCCCTCAGGCCTACAGGAGGTTCACTATGCCAACAGAGGACCCCATCAGGTTGACGGAGGGGACCCTAAGATCGATAGATGGCCCCCTAAGACCAACAGAGGGCCCCCTCAGACCAACAGATAGACCCTCAGACGGACAGAGGGCCTCATCATGGCAACCGAGGGCCCCTCATGCCAACCAAGGGCCCCCTCATGCCGATCGAGGGCGCCTCAGACCAACAGAGGGCCCCTCAGGCCTACAGAGGGTTCCTCAGGCCTACACAAGGTTCATTATGCCGACAGAGGACCCCACCAGGTTGACAGAGGGCCCTTCAGACCAAAAGATAGACCCCAAAGACCTACAGAGTGCCCCATCAGACCGAAAAAGGGCCCTCTCAGACCTAACGAAGGCTCGTCTGGTCAGCCAGGGACACCTTGAACAAAAGACAATGTGGGCCCCTCATCGCAAGAGGGTACCCGCGTGTGTCCAGGGTTAGGTTCTGGTCAGGTCAGATCAGTGTGAAATATCAGGTCACGGTCAGGTCAGAGGTCAGTGACGCTGTATGACGTCAACGGGTGCCTCTCCACCAGCGGGACGCGGGAGGAGAGACACCCAGTGACGTCAAACAGCGGTCGGTGCAGAATGTAAACAAATCGCCTGGTGACGCTAACTTCTATATAAGGCCTTGTTTGTATTATCTACACGCGCTGGGACGCAAATGGCCGCGTGGGTAGGTAATCATACATGACACCGAGAGAGGAATCGGTATTTCATGTTTGACGAGGTCGCGCTCCGTCCCGGTTTTTCAGGACCGAGCAGTGACAAATATCGCAATGTCACTGCACCAGCTGTGTGACGGTGATCACGACTCCGTGGCGTTCAGAGCACGCATCACGGCTTAGAGCCTTGATCTACCTCGCCGGAGTGCGGACTCTTGTCATTGGAGTCCGGCCGTGTCCAGAGGCTCAGTGACATACCGCAGCATTGGCTACACGCCTCATGACACCAGGACACGACTGAGACAGATATAAAAAATATGTCAACTCGCAGGCATGCAGGATGTGGCAACGAGTGAGACATTGCGTTTGGTTCACAAACGCTGAGCTCGAGAGAACTCAACTAAGCTAATAGCCTACGATGAGCTTGTCGCCAAACCAGGCCCGTAGCCAGCCCAAAATCCTACGGGGTGCACAAGGCAATCACTGACACGAGTTCAGAATTCAAGCAAGCCCTATACTTTGAATACAGGGGGTGCACAGAGTAGCGCCAGGGGGTGCACTCTGATCACAGGGGGTGCACGTGCACCCAGTGCACCCACCTGGCTACGGGCCTGCGCCAAACTTAGAAGCAATGTTTGAGGAGGAACATTCGAGGACAGGTGCTCATAAGACCCGGAACCGGGACGTGGAGTTAAGGAATAGCGCGAGTGAACCTTGCTCAGGACAGACAGAGTCTGGTCCTGAGATCCACTGCGAGAAAACATGACTTCACCAGACTGCAGAATGTCAAGGGTAAAAGTGTTGGTTTCAGGCGGAAGCCGAGCGCCAGACCACGATCGCTCATCACCACTAACATGGCGCTTAGCGTCAGGCATCCGACGTAAAAACTGCGACCGGACCAGAACTAGACACCTTCAGGCTTCTGAACAGGTTTTGCAGGACGGCAACATGTGCAGCAACTGGCCGCACTGGGACGCACGCTTTCAGTCGGTAATGATACATTTCCCGCATACATTACACTGGGTCCGACTCCGACACCACATGTACCGACGACCGGCCGCCAAACGGCAAAACATCTGGCCGCGCGAATAAATCCATTCGCCGGTGCGCTGGTAAAATTGCGACCACGTGTGAACATCGCTGATCGCAGTGCCATCACTGCAAACAGGCCTGCGCCTGCACGCTTGGAATGCGTGTCTGGTGCAGTTGTCGAGGGCATCAGCGTGTCTCCGCGGGGACATCAAGCCCCACCGCTGTCTCTAATCACGCCGAGACTTGGCTCGCGATGGCGGGTCGTTCTACTTCTGCGACTGTGAGGTACGAGCGAACGGCTGCCGGGGCTGGCGGGTCCCGCTTCAGACCGAACCCAAATTGTGCCAGCTCAGTTGCCAGCAGTCACCTCCGCCGTAGCGGTCCATGTTGCAGTCAGCCGTCAGCCGTCAGCCGTCAGCCGTCAGCCGTCGAACGCCAGTCGTCAGCCGTTAAACGTCACCCGCTTCACTTGAGTCACCCGGCGTCACACGCGCAAACAATCGCGCCCGTCAGTGGCGGTACAATTCATACCAATTCCGCCCCGCCGCAAGTCGTTTGTTTTAGTGCCTGTCCCAGTCCCTGGCGCCGTCGCGTCGTTCACCGCGGTTGCCATGGCTAATTTACCCAGTCGTCTACTCATTCTTTGTCAAACGTCATGTTCTCTCCCACTCCCATGTCGCCACGGTTCCCAAACTGGAAATCGACCACCGGAAAACGCCACCCGACACCTGTCACCCGCCGCCGCCACCACTACCGCTGCCGGGAAACAGGGAGCCATCACCGGTCACCGCCACCTGACACAAGTCAGCCGCTGCCCCCACCCACCGCTCGCCACCGCCACCGCCACCGCCACCGCCACCGCCACCGCCATCGCCATCGCCACCGCCACCGTCACCGCCACCGCCATCACCATCGCCACCGCCATCGCCACCGCCGGGCGCTGGCCGGTGGTTAGCTGCGGCATTTCCGGAGTGCGGGGGCGGCCCTCCCTGTCCGGCCGGTGCAGCCTGGCCGGTCACTGGAGGTGGGAGGGAGGGGGGATAAGTACCAGACGAATTCCAGGCCGGGCGCCGCCTCTGCATACGAACGTGCAACACGACGGTGAGAGTGGTGAGAGCTGGGAGAAGGCGCGGCCTGGCTTTGAATCGGCGGATCGTGCCCGGCAGGAATGGAGGCTTTGTTCCGGGTGCGGTGCCGACGGCGTGGCGGTGGTATACCGGAGTGGTGTTTGTTGTGGAGATGTGGTGATGGGAGGAGGTAGAGTAGCGATGCGTGCAGAACGGCAGGAGGCTGAGATGCTTTGGCAAGGAGCGTGATCGGTTCGGGTTTTATATTTTGAGCAGACTTGTGTCTGAATCCCGAGGTGGGATCTGGAATCTCAGTGGATCCCTCGGTATAAAATGCATGAAGATATTGGATCCCAGTGGATCCATCGGCGTAAAATGCTTCAGGATCTGGGATTTCAGTGGATATCTAATTTAAACGAGTCTCAGATATTGAAACACAAGATGCAAGGACTGACATCAAAATGTGTGGTCTTTATTTTGTGTATGTAGTATGTAGTATGTACTATGTAGATCATTAGTACATGTAAATTGCCTTGTAGGTTGTACTTATTAACAAACATATAAATTTTAATTAATTTCCCAATATGAACACATTAGCAAGAAGGTACATACCAGCGTGCCTGGATCCCAAAGTTGGATCTAGGATCCCAGTGGATCCCTCAGCGTAAAATATATCGGGATCTGAGACCTTTGTGCATCCCAGATCTTATTGCGTACCTGGATATGGTGTACCATGTGGATCCCGGGACACAGGACACATAGATCCGGATCTCAGCTGGATCCCGGATCCAGGCACATGTCTGATTTTGAGTGATGGTTTAGTGCGAAGTACGCGGTATATACGTTACGGCGCAGTCAATGGAAGTGTTTATTTGAACTGGAAGGGGAATGAATTGCTACGCCTTGCTGACTCGCTTTTTGATGATCGATGTTTCGTTTGAATGAGCTTCAGCAACACTGGCAGTCAGTCACCTAGATGACACGCGTCCAGCGCTCAATGTTTACAACAACTGCTAACAAGTTTCAACACCACCGACCCACGCAATCTCGGAAACTGACAACACTTGGGACATGTGTCTGTTGAGTGTGGCACCCACGCTGTCAACGAAAGTTACCGTTCGGAGCCAGTCTTACGACGGCGAGCAGACAATTTTGTCCCACGACTGTCACCGTCTCTGCCACTGTCACCGTCGACGGCACCGCAACCGTCACCGTCACCGTCACCGTCACCGTCACCGTCACCGCACGTCACCATCACACGTCACCGTACCGTTCACCGTCACATCACCAATCACCATCACCGTCACCGCACGCTCACGTTCACCGGTCACCGTTCCCGTCACAATCACCGTTCACCTGTTCACGTCACAGTCACCTGTCACCATCACGCTCACCGTCACCGTCACCCAACTACAAACCCGTACCACTGATCCCCTGTACGGTGCACAATGGCCAAAGACGACGACACATGTGACGCCTGCCACCTGACCCGCACACTGGTGACCTTTCACCGCACAGCAGGCGTCACAATGGCACTCCGGCTTCTGGCAAACACGATTTTTATACACCACACCCATGCGGTTACGTTGTAGGTACCCATGTCGCGCTGAGTAGCTCGACCCCGGCCAACACGACCGGACGAGTCATTCCGTGTCAGAGAACAGGGCAGGACACAGCCGACACAGCCGACACAGCCGACACAGCCGTCACAACCGACACAGCCGACACAGCCGTCACAACCGACACAGCCGACACAGCCGACACACCCGACACACCCGACACAGCCGACTCAGCCGACACAGCCGACACAGCCGTCACAGCCGACACAGCCGACACACCCGACACAGCCGACACAGCCGTCACCGACACCTGGCCGCGGCTCCACGTCCGTCTGTATGTATGTCTGTCTGTCGTCCACACCGTGCGAATGCCACCGACACTGCCCGGCTGTTGTATCGGGGGGAGGGGGGGGGTATTACGTGCGGATACAGTGCTATCAGTCAATTTATCGTCTATACGGGCCCGATGTTTAGGCCACTTTTTCACAGCGCCCCGCCTAATGAGGGGCTTTACAGCGTTTTTGCTGGTCGCCGCCGGCGGGGGGCCGCAGATATCACCAGACACCAGACACCAAACATTACAGACAGTACCGGGAACCGAGTCGTGTCAGTGATAATGTCATTAGGGTCGTGAATTGGCATTACATCGGTTAATACCCCGAGCAGGTATAGCATCGGCAGGACATGTTGATGCATTTGTTGTGTCGTTGTGCTAAGTATTGAGACCTTAGATTTAGCAAACTATTTTGTCAAAGACAGGCGCGGATCCAGGATTTCGATCAGGGGGGACGCCACATACAAAAAGTTGCGCCCTCCGGGTGCATGGCGCGCCCGCTCAGGGGGAGGGGGGAGCAAGCGCCCCCTGGATACACGCCTGAACGATGCATCGGACAATTCATCGACACGTTAACACTAATTACAAAACCATACCAGCAAACTGACACTGTAAAATACATACCTACTACGAATCATATTTTGCTGAAGTCGGTAGGAGTATTGGCGAGCTATCTTTCCCATCGGAATTTAAAAACCGCGATCGGCTGTCACGCACCACTCTAACCAGTAACCCATGTCTGAAGGATAACCAGTAACCCGTGTCTGAAGGATCGCCATCAGACACGCCACTTCCAGGCACGGATCCAGGGGGCGCTAGGCGGCGCCGTGCTCCGTGAGCGCGGGGGTCGCGACCATGGCGCGCCCGCAGGGGGCAACTTTGTGCATGCTGCCCCCCCTCCCCCGACCGAAATCCTGGATCCGTGCCTGACTTCCACGAAGTCTCCCTCCAGCCAGTAGCTTGCTCGGTCTGCCCGCAATCGTGACTGGATGGCGATAGATGCGACATCTGGATCTGTCACTAACGAGGGTGCAGCCCACTGGGGATCTATTTTCACTCGACTGCCGACTGAAGTCGACGCAGTGCGCAAAAACGTCCGGCAAACACCACCATAACTCAGAGGGGGCATTATGCAGCATGCGAGACATATAACGGTCTCGACGCAGAGCAGATCTCCCGGGCAGAATACACGCGACCACACTCTGAGCTTGTTTGCGAGCCGAGACACTGCGCTGCGAGACACTGCGAGACACTGCGAGACACCGCGAGACACTGCGCGGAGCAGGGAGAGAACGAGCAGAAACTGTGCACCAGGGAAGAGGCGGTATTGTTCTGAGCAAATTATTATGATAGATACACTGGGGCTGAATCGTGGGTGGCCTCGATTTTTATTGCAGCCGGACGTTCAGTTGGCTTTTGATGTCGAGTGCTCAAAACAATATCAGATTGGGGTGGGTCACCGGGCACCGGCACAAAGGCTGATGAAAGTACTGTCTCCACATGTGAGAAATCTGGAAATGATGGGCGCTCTCCCATATACAGGGATGTAACGTATTCGCATCACGGTATTTAATCTTCGGTCTGAGCTAATACCTGGTCGGCTGAGAAAGCAGACGCTGTTTTTCCCAGGACATTAGGCCACAACATACCTGAACTGGACAGGCTTATTAAATTCAGACAGGAGCTCAAAACACGGATGCTTTCCTTAAAAAAGCTGAACTACCGCAATTCCGCTGCAGCTGTAGAAAATGAAAGCAGTTTCGACGTCGCTTTGAACGTCCGACATCAAATACAAATATCTTAAAATAACCCCGGTTTTCCCCAGTAATAATCACCGCTAAATAAATCGGACAAACCCAACGGCAATTTCATGACAAACCATACATGGGACGCAAGATGACAGTTTGTATACTGATTTGCACGCACCATTTTTTTTTTTTTAATTAAATTGTCCGACATTTTGTAGAGGATGGCTTCGGTCAGAACCCGCCTAAGCAGAGCTTGTTGCCTGCGTTCTGACCCTCACCACCCCGATCGAGCAATTCCGTTGGCCCGGCAGAAGTTAGAGCACGAAATTTTTACGTGCCCGAATACCTGACACGGTCCGCCCCGCTCGCTGACGTCAGCTTGGCTTGAGTAGCGACCGCTGCCACCGGCCGCAGGCCAATCCCGTTCAGGAGCAAATAGCGAGCGCCAAGGAGCACTCGAACCCCAGAGGCCCACTACTTGAGATACGGTCAGAAAGACAGGCGCTCTCCCACCTGAGTACCAATAATAAAACCATGAGATCTGAGGTCGATAGTCGGAGGTCGTAGGTCGAAACCAGGTCGAGCCAGTCGACCCGGTCTGGACGCGAAGGTCAGCGCATGTCCGACGTCCGTGCGTGGGCATATCATTACATGCCGATTGAAGCGTCACCGCCAGTCTGGAATGTCTGGCCGAAGGGCTGACATCGTCACCAGCAGTGAGAGGCTGTCGGCCGACATACTCACCAGTCACCAGTCACCGCACAGTGCGTCACCATGTTCGCGGTACGCATGGTTGGCCAACACCCTGTGATCGCCGCCCCTTGCATCAAAGTCCGCCGTGTGTCCCCGCTGTACAAATATGGTGGCTCTGAGTTCTGACCGGTCGTGATGTGAGCAGGCGCCAGGCTGGCCGGGTGCAAACTATGAGTTCTGCAGAGATGAGTTTGACCTTAAGCGGAACAAGACGGGGAAACGGTACCGTACTGACACAGTGGCCAAGTTGGCAGCTGACTTGAGCGGTCCAACTGCTGGGAAAATCTGCACTACCGGGTTTCAAACACGGATAAGTGCAGGATAAGTTCGAGACGTGGAATCAGACCTTATACGGGGCGGGTAAAAATCGAATGCCGACAGTAGCGACAATGACACGAAGGACGTGAAACGGCTACCGGTGGAAGTAAAAGGTGCTGCAGTGCAGAGCAAACTTCGTCTGCCAAAAACTAACATGATGCTGACAGTGGTGGCGTTAAACATACTAAGCACATGTGTATATGTGCCAACACTGTCCTAGCATTAATAAAGATGCACATCGACAGCGATATGATATTATTGTGAGCTGTAATTTTGTGCTAATTAATTAAGTATAAAGGAAAAAATGTGATACTTGTGAAAACGTTGATTTTGGGCACTTACAAAATATATGACTTCAAGATTAGGTTTGCCTCGATCCTATAGCAAATAGGAAATGCTAATAATCGAGCGTAGATGACACCGGTGCAGATAGCACTATAACTTAAGAATGACAGTAACTGTGCCAGATACCTTGCAACTTGCAAGGGCGTATGATTTCACAGTAGCTAACCGACCTTCTGAAAATCGAATCGTGGCAGGGCTACCTTGCAGCAGCCGCAGATCAATAGACAGTTGTTAATTGTTATCACCTGTCATTAAATCAAATTATGACTTTCTATTGTTCTACGATGTAGCTCAGGTTTGTACAAGTTTCAGCTAATTAATAGACGACCCAAAACTTCAGAATAGCCTCTTTGAACTGTCATCTGATGCATTTCTGCAGCCATCATTACCACCTGTCCAACAGATCAATGTCCACATCGTCCTTGACGTTTTTTCCCAAAGGAATTCCCTCCGCAAAGAAGCGTAATTGTAAGACGCGGCCAATGTCAACTCAACTCCCCTGCGAAAACGCGGACGCTTCCAGGCCTCATCGCTGTGTCTCACGGCCTTATCCCACTATACCAGTCTGAAAATATCCGACAACAGCCGTGTTTCGGTAAACAGATGTCTGCACTTCTGGCAAGAGATTGAACAAGCTTGATGCATGTTCGTTTCTCAAATGTCCAGGGATTTTCGGACTTTTAACTTGCAGACCTATCTCGGTCTCTGCTGACCCTGTAACTTACCATTCCGACCCAGACTGCCCCGGGCGACGTTCGGTCGCGTGACCCCTCCTCTCCACGCTCTTCCTCCCCCTCCACCCCTCCCTCCCTCCCTCCCCCCGACATGACATGACCTGCTCACCCATGTAGTTACTGCTCAGGTGGAACCAAGCGCGACCGTGACGTCACGACCGTCACGCAGAGAGCCTCGGCGGGAGCTATCACAATCATCACCCGAGTGGAAACTATCACAATGCCCAGTCATGTGGGAGAGCTGAATCGCAGTGGTCATGCTCTGTGGACAGATCACAATGCGTCTTTACTGCGGGTCAGTCAGCCTGACAGCGGGCGCTGGTTTTGACGCACGGCTTCAGGGTCAAACGCACTCCGTGTTTCGGACCGGTGACAATAATGTGGCAAAAATAATTATCCGTATTCCTATCCAGTTGTCCAGACCCCGTCCAGACCCCTGACAGCCTTCTATGCCTCTACCTTCAATCCCGTGCGAGCAGAGAATGAGAAACGGCCGTCTAGTTGAGAATGAACGCTTGCCTAAGCAGACATTTAATATTCACGGTTTCGACAATGAGCTCCCGTTGTGTGGTGCGTGAAACTCATTTTGCTGAGGGGCGGGGCGTGGAATTCTGCGGTCGCGAGGCCACGTCAGGCAAAAAAGACCGGGTGCATAAGAAAACGACAAACGAGCACAGGGGCGAGAACGCAACAATGGGCGGAAAGATCAAGATAAGGCATGCCACCGTATGTTTCATCAGGCCGGCCTGTCTGAGAAAACTAATGATGCATTTTCAAAGGTTCTCGGGAGTGGGAAGGCATGACTCCATGCACCAAGATCTGATATATCCCAGGCACACACAGAATGCAAACCGAATCACGTCATAACGTGACCAGTCACAAAACATTCGTTCTCACGGTCTGTCAGCGCGCACTCGTGGACAATCCAAATCCCAGTATCCTGCGAGAAACAACCTTTTCCTCCCCGTCCAGCACCCCCGGAAGGGACAAGTGACCCTCGACGTGATTAAAGCGTCTCTCGGCCTCTTCAGACCAGCCTCCGATTGCGACAGTCCCGGGTCATCAGCGGCGGGTCATCGGAGGTCATCAGCGGGCGGTCACCACGCCGGCGCAGCGGCGCAGCGAGCGATAGGCATCCCCACCCCGACGGCCGCCGAGCAAAGTCAATTTGCCTGCCCTCCAAATACGGACCGACACCGATCGCAGACGACCTCGCTCGCGCACGGCGCGGTCGCGGTCGGTACGCGCGGTCGTGGTCGGTGTGCTCGGTGCGTGCGGCTCGGCCGTTGTTTGCGTGTGAGGACGGCAGGACCACGTCCAGACACCGTGCCAGGCCGATCCGGCACAGCCAGCGGCGGCGCATACCTCGCTGGTGTCGCGTGCGGAGCGACGGCGCACAGCCGCCGATCGAAACCCGATGTTTCCTCGCGATCGGCACGGTGCCGGCCGGCGGCGGCGAGGGCGGCGGCAGTCTATCAGCGCGATATATTGTCGTATCGGACCGAGATCGGAGGGCTCGGAGAGCGCGAGGACGCCGGTTAGCTCGGCAGTAGGCCGCCACAGCTGCCGGACAGCGCGGGTAATGATAGGCTTGTCTGGCAGGACAGCTGCGCCGCCCGCCTCCACGCCCCCAGTGTTCACGGCTGGGCTGCCCGCCACTCCGCACCATGTATCGGGATCTGCGAGGCTGATAGCGTTCAGAGGACCCGGTAGCAGCGAGGGTGTTAGAGTGATACTCATCAGCAGCATTGACGACAGATGGAGCTAAAATGAAGCACACTTCTATAATTATGACCATTTGACCATGTAACATTGTGTGCTTTGCTATTTATCGTTTTTATTTCCTTGACTCCGTCTCTTATTGGGTTATTGTACCTGTCGGCGGTATAGAATAAATACAAATACAAATAAAATACAAATTATAACTTATATCGGTAAGAAGAAGAATAACAAGCATGAAAGAGACATCGTGAGACGTTTTGTAAGAATATGGATAAAAAGTATTGAGTCCGAGCCCCGAGGCATGTGCTAAAAATATAGGTGCGCGTTATATTTCATGGCTCGAATTTAGAATGTAGCAGTGCTATAGCTTCCATTGCCTCTTTGTCCTTCTACCTTTGATCAGTGTCTTCAGTAAGGTTTAACGAGGCCGTATAACGAATCAAAACGTGAAGCGTCAGTGTTTTCTCCCGACCCTCCTTAGCCCTAAACGAACACTGCCGCGCGCCTCTATCTAGTCCGCTTTTGAGTCGGAGAAAACAGGCTCTGACCCGCAGTTAAAGATAACACCACTCATCGCCGGCGACAAAAATCGCGGCACTCCACCGCCTTATCACAACAACAGCCGCGCCTTTTAGTCGGGGCCATCGAGCCCGAGCAGCTCTCCCGCTGCGAGTACTCGAGTCGCACTAGTGACCGACACCGCCGTCCTGCTGCTGTCCCACATGTCCCACATGTCCCACCGCCGCCGTGTCGCCGTGCCATCGCGCGTGTCCCGGTGTCCCGTTTGTCGCTGCCGCCGCGGTGCCACAGAGCGCCATGTCGTCTCATCTGTCCACTCCATCAGCTCTCGGCCGCTGCCGGCCCACCCAGGTCGCGTCGCGCCGCGCCGTACTCTGCTGTGCTGTGCTTATTGCCGAGCCGCGCCGTACTATGCTGTGCTGTGCTGATTGCCGGAGCCAAGGCCGTTACTATGCTGTCTGTGCTGATTGCGAGCCGCGGCCGTACTAGCCTGTGCTGTAATTGCCGAGCAGGCTGTGCTGTGCTGTGCTGGATTGCCGAGCGGGCCTATACTATGCTGTGCTGTTGCTGATTGCCGAGCCAGCCGTACTATGTGTGCTGTGCTGATGCCGAGCCAGGCCGTACTATTTGCTGTGCTGTGCTGATTGCGAGCCAGGGCCGTACTGTGCTGCTGCTGTGTGATTGCCGCAGCCGGGCCGTACTATGCTGTGCTTGTGCTGATTGCCGAAGCCAGGCGCGGTACTATTGCTGTGCTGCTGCTGATTGCCGAGCCAGGCGTACTATGCTGTTCTGTGCTGATTGCCGAGCCAGGCCCGACTGTGCTGTGCTGTGCTGATTGCCGAGCGGCCGTACTATGGTGTTGCTGGCCGATGCCGAGCCTAGCCGTTCTATGCTGTGCTGTGCTGATTGCCCGAGCCAGGCCGTACTATGCTGTGCTTTGTGCTGATTGCCGAGCCGCGCCGTACTATGCTGTGTGATTGCCGAAAGCCAGGCCGTACTATGCTGTGCTGTGCTGATTTGCCGAAGCCAGCCGTTACTATGCTGTCTGTGCTGATTGCCGAGTCGGCCTACTATGCTGTGCTTGCGACTGCCGAGCCGAAGCGTTCATGCTGTGCTGTGCTGAATTGCCGAGCCAGGCCGTACTTGCTTGTGCTTGTGGCTGATTGCCGAGCCGCGCCGTACTATGCTGTGCTGATTTGCCGAGCCAGGCGTACTTGCTGTGCTGTGCTGATTGCCGACCAGGCCGTTACTATGCTGTGCTGTGCTGATTGCCGAGCCGCCCCGTACTATTGCTTGCTGATTGCCGAGCCAGCCGTACTATGCTGTGCTGTGCTGATTGCCGGCCAGGCCGTTACTATGCTGTGCTGTGCTGATTGCGAGCCAGGCCTGTTACTGTGCTGTGCTGTACTGATTGCGAGCCAGGCCCGCCACTGTGCCGCGTCCAACTGCCGACTGCCGAGCAGGCCGGTATATGCTGTTGCTGTGCTGATTGCCGAGTCGGGCCGTACTTGGCTGCGTCGAACTGCCTCAGCCGAGCCGGGCCAGTGGTCGAGACAGTGCAGTGCGTCGGATATTGAGTTCAGTGTCGACCCGCCCGCCGCAGTCTGGAGTCTGGTCCCCAGGCTGACCCGGCTGCGGACTCGGCCGGGTCGATTCGGCGCGCCGCCCTCTGCTAATTCAGTGCCAGCCGAGCGCCGACTGACGGCCCTCCTATCGAGCGGGCCAGACCACGGAGGCCACAGCCCTTCACGAGCCGATTGACCAGCCGGCGTCGACCAGCGACGGGGAAAAAGACGCCGGCTGATTCCACTGGTACCGCCAGGCGTCAACAGACGTCATTGTTTTATCGAAGACGAAGGTCAGTTGTAGACTGTTATGTAAAATAGACGGCTAAGCAATGTAAACCACTCCTGTTATCAGACTTCAAGCAGGTCTGATCAAACAGCTCCGCTACGTCAAGTATCGCCTGTGTTGCACCATGCGGCTCGACTAGCTAGGCCATCAGGTCAGATTTACCTCAGGTCAGGTCAGATTACAAGTCAGGCCACCCGGATCCGTGTCATCCGTCTGTATCTGTGTCATCCGGGTCATAGCAGGCGGCGGCGCCTTTGTCAATAACCCTACTAGGCGCCACCGCGCTCCCATCGCCCCATCTCGGAGTGGGGAATTCCTCGACATGGTTGAGGCATTTGACGATGCCGAGCGGCACGTTTGGTGGGAGGGCGGCGCCGCGGGAGGGCCGCCCGCCACCGTCCACCGTGTCCGCGTCTGCAGCGGACCGCAGCGGACACGGCAGACACACGAGGGGGCGGGCCAGGCAACAGGGGCGGACAGGGTCGGTCAGGGGACAATGTTTTGCCCCTTCACGGCGGGTTGTTTGATTTCGTCGCCGTCTGTTGACATTCCTCGCCCGACCGCACGGCGGCGGAAGGGAGCCTCCCTCCAGACTCCTCGGCTCCCGCCCCGGGTCCCGAGGGCCCTCCAGGACGTGCGAGCAGGCAGCCCCAGCCCCAGACTGCGACAACAGACAGCCGAAGACTGGCCGAGGAGACGGGTCCGAGGACACCCCCGAGTCCTGAGCCCTGTCTGAGGTCTGAGACGGGCAGTCAGACTGCTGGCAACAGACAGCGAGACTGGCCGCCAAGGGAGACGGGTCCGAGGCACCCCCGAATCCTGAGCCCTGTCTGACGGTTCTGAGACGGGCATCAGACTGCGCAACAGACAGCGAGATGGCGAGGGACGGGTCGAGGCACCCCCGAGTCTGCAGCCTGTCTGAGGTCTGGCGGGCAGTCAGACTGCGGCAACAGACAGCGAGACTGGCCGAGGGAGACGGGTCCGATGGCACCCGAGTCCTGAGCCCTGTCTGAGTCTGAGACGGACAGTCGACTGCGGCAACAGGGACAGCCGAGACTTGGCGAGTAGACGGGTCCGAGGCACCCCCGAGTTTCTGAGCCCTGTCTGAGGTCTGGAGACGGGCAGTCAGGACTGCGGCAACAGACAGCCGGACTTGGCCGAGAGAGGAACGGTCCGAGGCACCCCGGAGTCCTGAGCCCGTCTTGAGGTCTGAGACGGCAGTCAACGCGGCAACAGACAGCCGAGACTGGCGAGGGAGACGGTCCGAGGCACCCCGGAGTCCTGAGCCCTGATCTGAGTCTGGACGGGCAGTCAGACCTAGCGGCAACAGACAAGCCGAGACTGGCCGAGGAGACGGGTTCCGAGGCACCCCCGAGTCGTGCCCTGTCTGAGGTCGAGACGGGCAGATCCAGACTGCGGCAACAGACAGCCGAGACTGGCGAGAGACGGGTCCAGAGGCACCCGAGTCCTGAGCCCTGTCTGAGGTCGAGACGGGCAGTCAGACTCGGGCAAACAGAACAGCCGAGACTGCCGAGGAGACGGGTCCGAGGCACCCCCGAGTCCGACCCTGTCTGAGGTCTGAGACGGGCAGTCAGACTGCGGCAACAGACAGCCGAGACTGGCGAGGGACAGGGTCCGAGGCACCCCGAGTCCTGAGCCCTGATTGCTGAGTCTGAGTGAGCGTCAAGGACGCGGCAACAGACAGCCGAGGCCGGCCGAGGAGGACGGGTCCGAGGCACCCGAGTCCTGAGCCCTGTCTTTGACGGTCTGAGACGGGCAAGTCAGACATGGGCAAACAGGACAGCGAGACTGAGCCGAGGAGGACGGGTCTGAGCACCCCGAGTCCTGAGCCCTGTCTGAGTCTGAGCGGGCAGTCAGACTGCGCAACAAGACAGCGAGACTGGCCGAGGAGACGGGTCGAGCACCCCCGAGTCCTGAGCCCTGTCTGAGGTCTGAGACGGGCAGTCAGACTCGCAAACAGGACAGCCGAGACTGGCCGAGGAGACGGGTCCGAGGACCCCCGAGTCCTGAGCCCTGTTCTGAGTTCTAGACGGGCAGTCAGACTGCGGCAAAAAGACAGCCGAGACTGCGCTAGAGACGGGTCCGAGGCACCCCGAGTCCTGACCCTGTCTGAGGTCTGAGACGGGCCAGTCAGACTGCGGCAAACAGACAGCCGAGACTGGCCGAAGGAACGGGTCGATGCACCCCCGGTCCTGAGCCCTGCTCTGAGGTCTGAGACGGCAGTCAGACTGCGGCAACAGACAGCCGAGGACTGGCCGAGGAGACGGGTTCCGAGGCACCCCGAGTCCTGAGCCCTGCTTGAGGTCTGAGACGGGCAGTAGAATGCTGGCAACAGACAGGCCGAGGACTGCCGAGGAGACGGGTCCGAGGCGCCACCGGAGTCCCTGACCCTGTCTGAGGTCTGAGAACGGGCAGCAGACTGCGGCACAGAACAGCCGAGACTGGCGAGGAGACGGGTCGAGGCACCCCCGAGTCCTGAGCCCGGTCTGAGTCTGAGCGGCAGTCGACTGCGGCAACAGACAGCCGAGACTGGCGAGGAGACGGGTCGAGACACCCGAGTCCTGAGCCTGTCTGAGGTCTGAGACGAGCAGTTCAGACTGCGCAACAGACAGCCGATTAACTGGCCGAGGGACGGGTCGAGACACCCCCGAGTCCTGAGCCCTTGTCTTGAGGTCTGAGACGAGCAGTCAGACTGCGGCAACAGACAGCCGGAGATGCGAGGAGACGGGTCCGAGGCACCTCGAGTCCTGAGCCCTGCTGAGGTCTGAGACGGGCCGTCAGACTGCAGGCAACAGACAGCCGAGACTGGCCGAGGAGACGTGGTCGAGGCACCCCCGAGTCCATGGCCCTGTCTGAGTCTCGAGACGGGCAGTAGACTGCGGCAACAAGACCAGCCGAGGACTGGCCGAGAGACGGTCCGAGGCACCCCGGCAGTGTTGGAATTTTAATTTCAGGAACTGGTCCCGGAGAGCAGAATGACAGCAGGATTGAGAGCAAATTTTGACATTTCAGGCCATTTCATTTACAAAAAATGTCCAACCTTTATGTTTCCAAAGAGACAGTTGATGTTAGAGGTCAATATCGGATATTATCCATGTGGTCATTGGCATTGCAGAGCTGGTTGCACTGTTGAGTGTTGATGGCTCATTGTCCAGTATCTGGTAAAAAAAATAACTAGCTGATTTTTGTTAAATATTTTTGCGTACGTGTAACAACAGACACTGTTTTTTTACTGACACACTAAATGAGTGTGCTAAACCTGCAAAATTGAATATGAAAATGTGAGCAGTAATACATGAAAAGAGAGTAAATGTTTCAAGAGAGCAAAACCTTGTAGGACCTCAAAAGACCAGAAAATGACCAAATATCCAACACTGCACCGAGTCCTGAGCCCTGTCTGAGGTCTGAGACGGGCAGTCAGACTGCGACAACATACTGGGTCCGAGGCCAATCTCGTCTGCGACCACCGCTGATAACTTCAAGGGCGTCTCCGTTATCGTTACGGACCGACTGACGCCACCGCCACCAGCTCCACTCCGCCCAGCTCCGCCGCGGCTGCCAGCAATCGACAGCGTCTGTTCACAACGCGCTGTCGTTAGCGCTCCGCCTCCAATCGCCGCTGGGTTGTTTGCTATCGGCGTATCGCCACCTCCTGTTGGCGGCGGAACAAAGGCTGTGCCACGACAGAGGGCTGCCGCCTGACAGCCGCTAACACCGCCGCCGCCGCCGCCGCCGCCGCCGCCGCCGCCGCCGCCGCCGCCGCCGCCGCCGCCGCCGCCGCGCCCAGGCATCGCGCCAGTCAAGCCGAGCCAAGCCAAGCCAAGCCAGCCGAAACAACGCCTGCGACGGCCTGTCGCGTCGGAAACTAAGCGTCGGTCTGTCGCGTCGGAAACTAATGGCACAACAGGCGGGAGGCAGCAGCGGCAGCGGCGGCGGCGGCGGCGACAGTGGCCAGTGGCGGCGGCAGAGTGAGACCCAGGGTCACAGTTTGTCCCGTTCATCAGGCGCCCATGTCCAGGTGCCGTCTGACACACTGACACTGACACTGACACTGACACTGACACGGCCACGCAGGGCGCTATCGCCCGCACCATCGGCGCGCCGCACATTGTCCCGTACACGTCTGTCACTCGCCCCCGTCCCGCTCCCGTGTCCGCCTGTCACCCGCCTCTGTCGCGAGCAGCACGCGCCCTGACACCTGGTCTGGCGCGTCGCACTGCGGGCACACGCCGATGTGGCCCGCCTCTGCTGAGGTGACGGTAGGTCCGAGGGTCGCACTGCGGACACCCGCCGATGTGGCCCGCCTCTGCTGAGGTGACGGTAGGTCCGAGGGTCGCACTGCGGACACACGCCGATGTGGCCCGCCTCTGCTGAGGTGTCGGTTACATAGGTACAGCGTCCGAGGACGACAGTGAACGGTAACCGTGGACGGTGTAACCTGGGGATTAGTCGCTGGCCTCGTCGCTGCCTTGACAGCGATGATGTCCACTTACGTCGTCACTAGCGCGCTCAGGAGCAGACGCGGCCAGGAGACGCAGGAGACGCGCACAGGAGCAGACGCGGCCGGTCGGACTTCTTTGTCGGAGCGTGGCGGCCTAATGCCGGTCGGTGTGCGTGACCGATTTGATGGCGTCACGCCCTTCATCCGCCTCTCAGAAGACCCAGCGGTAGGTCGAGTGGCCACGTGGGCGTCACTCGCCGGCGCGGTGATAAGGCCGCTGCCAGGTCACGTGACCGGTCACGTGACCGTCAGCTGAGCGTAGCATTGGTACAGACAGCACCTATTGGACAAACAGAACCGGCATCGTCATGCTGAGACGCCGGTGACCTTTCCTCAGTTGTGGGAAAACGATACGACGATAAGACGGTCGGTGCGGCGTTTCGGCGGCGGCGGTGTTTCCGATCAATGCGGCGATGCAGGGCGTGTCGCCAGGAGCCGAGACTTGGAGCACGGAGGTATTCTGAAGTCGATTCTTTCCATGGCGTAAGGCGTTAACGTTAAAGGTCCATAGGCGTAATGTTAAAATCCGAAAATGTTAATGGGGACGCGGCCCTGTTTGCCATGGTTAAGGGTACGCGTCCCCGCGCTTTCGACACACATGTAGCGATGGATATCTTGTCGCCGCACCCAAGACACCTCCCCAGACACAACACTACATGCTGAGCTCCCCCGACACTACACTACATGCTGCGTCATCAGTCGACTGGCGCCAGGACATGGCTCCCGGCGGCGCGGCGGTCGGGTCAGCCCCCTCCCCGCCCGAGGTGTCGGCAGAGGCGGGGTACGGGTGACCCAGAACGACCGCCGCTCTATAGTACGCGTCACCGCTCGCCACGAAGCCGGCACGTTATCGCCGCGGCCAGACCGAATCTGCCCGGTCAACACTCAACACACCAGGTATCAGATAGTGGAGCCGCGCCGCCGCCGCCGCCGCCGCGCCGCAGCACTACGGTGTCAGCTCTGACCGCCCTACGGCCCGGCGAGACGCGATGTCAGCACCGGCTCCTCCTCCCCTCTCCCCCCGACATGCACCCCAGGTGTGCAGTATATGCATGATGAATAATGTTATGTATCGAGCGTGGAGAGAATGGTGCGGATAGCAGCCGTATTAGGATGATGTATGACCGTTCGCGGCGGAGAAGTGCTGGCAATCTCCCTGCAGCAGGTCGGGCTTGGGAAAATTCGCGCAGGCCGATCAGGAAAGATCTCTCGGTGCTATTCGTTCTCGATGTGCATAAGGCATGGTTTGACCTTCGTACAGCTCGGGGCTAGCTGGCAAAAGCTCCTCTGGACGCGGAAGTTCTCTGTCCCGAAAATCACGTAGAAACGGAACAGTACTGCTTATGTCTCACCGATTAGTGGCTCAGCGCCTGAGTTCTTAGAGGCTCACTGAGTCCCCAGGGAAGCTCTCTGAGTCCTGAGAAGGTGACCCAGAGTCCGTTCTGACAACGGAGTCCCTGGCAACCGAAACGGAGTCCCTGGCAACCGAGCTCAGCTCACTAAGCTCGCCAACTCGCCGCCTGACAGCTCGACTTGTGGCCAGACAGCTGGGAACCTCAGGACACCTCAGTAGTCACGTGCCTAGAGTCTAGGCTACGGCGGTCACGTGCCTAGGTCACGGAAGAGGGCGGGTCGGCACGAACGACACGTGACCTCCTCGAAAACACGTGGCAAGACGTGACCGGCGGCACGTGACTGCCAGAGGCGGCTTCTCGCGATCAGGAAGAGCCGTCGTGACAGCCATGACGTACATGAGCTGTCACTTTGCATCTGTAATACGGCCCTCTGCGGGATGGCACGATTCAGAGTTCCTCTAACCCGTTCATCGGGTACGGAGACGGTGTCGGACGTGCGGTGCAGCCAGTGGGTGCAGCATGTCTCCTCCCGCTGGAGACGGGTGTGGAGGGAAATATGGCGGTTTGTGGGGTTCATCTCCCGCTGGAGACAGGTGTGGAGGGAGATATGGCGGTTTGTGGGGTTCATCTCCCGCTGGAGAACGGGTGTGGGAGGGAGATATGGCGGTTTGTAGGGGTTCAACTCCGCTGGAGACGGGTGTGAGGGAGAATATGGCGGTTGGTGGGGTCAATCTCCCGCTGGAGACGGGTGTGGAGGGAGATATGGCGGTTTGTGGGGTTCATCTCCCGCTGGAGACGGGTTGTGGGAGGGAGATAATGGGGTTTGGTGGGGTTTCATCTCCCGCTGGAAGACATGTGTGGAAGGGAGATATGGGGTTTTGTGGGGGGCTTCATCTCCGCTGGAGACGGGTGTGAGGAGATAGGCGGTTTGTGGGGTTCATCTCCGCTGAGACGGGTGGTGGAGGGAGATCATGGCGGTTTTGTGGTTCATCTCCCGCTGGAGACGGTGTGGAGGGAGATATGGCGGTTTGTGGGGTTCATCTCCCGCTGGAGACGGGTGGTGGAGGGGTATGGCGGGTTTGTGGGGTTCATCTCCCGCTGGAGAAACGGTGTGTGAGGGAGATTGGCGGTTTGTGGGGTTTCATCCTCCCGCTGGAGACAGTGTGGAGGGAGATTATGGTCGGTTTGTGGGGTTTCATCTCAGCTGGAGACAGGTGTGGAGGGAGATATGGCGGTTAGTGGGGTTTTCATCTCAGCTTGGAGACAGGTGTGGAGGGAGATAATAGGCGGTTTGTGGGGTTCATCTTCCCCTGGAGACGGGTGTTGGAGGGAGATAATGGTGGTTTGGGGTTGTCTATTCTCCCGCTGGAGACGGGTGTGGAGGGAGATATGGCGGTTTGTTGCGGGTTCTCTCCCGCTGGAGACGGATAGTGGAGGGAGAATATGGCGGGTTTTGTGGGTTCATCTCCCGCTGGAGACGGGTGTGGAGGGAGATATGGCGGTTTGTGGGTTCATCTTTTTCCCGCTGGAGACGGGTGTGGAGGGGGTATGGCGGTTTGGTGGGGGTTCATCTCCGCTGGAGACGGGTGTGGAGGGAGATATGGCGTTTGTGGGGTTCATCTCCCGCTGGAGACGGGTGTGGAGGGAGATTATGGCGGTTTGTGGGGTTTCATCTCCCGCTGGAGACGGGTGTGGAGGGGGATATTGGCAGTTTGTGTGGGGTTCATCTCCCGCTGGAGACGGGTGTGGAGGGGAAGATATGGCGGTTTTTGTGGGGTTCATCTCCGCTGGAGACCGGGTTGTGGAGGGGGATATGGGCGGTTTGTGGGGTTCATCTCCCGATAGGAGACGGTGTGGAGGGAGATATGGGTTTGTGGGTTCCATCTCCCTGCTAGGAGCAGGTGTGGAGGGGATATGGGGTTTTTGTGGGGTTCATCCTCCCGCTGGAGACAGGTGTGGAGGGAGATATGGTGGTTTGTGGGTTCATTCTCCCGCTGGAGAGGGTGTGGAGGGAGATATGGCGGGGTTTGTGGGGTCATGCTCCCGCTGGAGACGGGTGTGGAGGGAGATATGGCCGGTTTGTGGGGTTCAATCTCCCGCTGAGACGGGTGTGGAGGGGGGATATGGCGGTTTGTGGGGTTCATCTCCCGCTGGAAGACGGGTAGTGGAGGGAGATATGGCGGTTTGTGGGGTTCATCTCCCCGTGGAGGGAGATATGGCGGTTTGTGGGGTTCATCTCCCGCTGGAGACAGGTGTGGAGGGAGTTGTGGTTTGTGGGACAATCAGGCGCGATCAGGGTGTTCTGAAAATGATTGGTATAGGGCTCCAATGCTAAGTTTATATATTGTAAAGTCATTCTTACCATGCAACGCCATAGGCCTAATGTTAAAATGTAAAATGATAAATTGTTAGGGCTTTGGTCCTACCAGGCCTATAGAAAACGACACCCGTGGGGCAATAACTTACAAACTCTCTGCAACGCCTGATACGGAGCCGACCACGGGTGGAGATTATTAAAATGTTGGCAGGCAAAATGTGATCGTGGTTACCAGCAGCAGCGACAATGACCTTTGTTACGTTAAAATACCTTCGAATATAGCAAAAGTGGTAGAATAAGCATTCAACTTGTCGGGCAATGGCCCCACCAAATGAACAGGAAACCACATCCATAGAGCCAGCTCTAGCCTAGCGGAGTGAACAAACGTATCATTTCAAGTGTTGCCTAGGAGAGTGAACAAACGTATCATTTCGAGTGTTACAAAAAGTATCATCATAGATCGGACGGTGTTGCTCTGATTGTTGGTGTTACCAAAGCGAGTCAAAAATGCTAATGATGCGTTCCGCACACATAAAGACGAGGTGGCCCTCGCTGTTAAACAAACAACAGCACTGCGTTCAAATCATGGCTCAACCCAACCAAATATACCTAGCTCTTGCGAAAGATCTGCGAGGTCATTGGATTTCACCTCGCGAATCTCACTCCTCAGATAATACACTCGCCGTGACGAATCAAAGTACGTCTTCCTCGCCACCGCTGCCGGTCACGTCTGTCCGGTAGGCGGTCACGTTGTCAGTCAGCGGTCATGTCTGGTCGGTCAGCGGTCCACGTCTGGCCGGTCAGCGGTCAGTCTGTTCAGGTCAGCGGTCATATCTGTCCGGTCAGCGGTTCATATCTGTCCCGGTCAGCGGTCAATATCTGTCCGGTCAAGCGCCATGTCTGGGTCCGGTCAGCGGTCACGTCTGTCCGGTCAGCGTCATGTCTGTCCGGTCCAGCGGTCCGTCTGTCCGGTCAGCGGCCACGTCTGTCGGTCAGCGCGGTCAGGGTCGGCTAAACCTCCGCGGCGGCGTGACGCGTCCAAACCCACTCTCATGGGTCGTCCGGGCGCGGCGCCCAAGGCCCGTGTTTATAGGGCGTGTGTGCAGCTCAAACAAACAGCGACTCATTCTGCAGACTGGAGACCGGCCATGATTACCGCGTGCGTCGTCCAGTCGTCCCAGCGGCCGAGTTAATTATGTTAGCATGCGTTACAGCTGTAGAGATTCTCGGTATTATCAGCGGGATGATAAGTTTATTTTTAGATGTGCCGTCTATAGATGTGCGGGGCCGTCCAGACAAGAAAGAAGCTTAGCGTCGCTTGGTGGCTAAGTTGTTTCGTAACACAGAGAATAACTATCACCTGTTTGGTATCCTATTGCAAGCACGATAATTACATTTTTAATGTTTTCAGTTGAAAAGTTAAAAAAATACTCCACATGCAAATAAAAAAAAATCGACAGAGCAAATAGCAATCTTTTCTAGTGTTATCGAATGTTGAATACGCCAGAAAACCCTACCAGACCTGCCAACGATTCAACAGCAAAAGCCTCCTTACGCGAGGATCTCGCCCAGTGGCCAGCGCCACACCCCAGCCAGTGCACCAGTGCACCAGTGCACCAGCCATAATCTGGCCAGGCTCACCGGCGCACAGGCAGCCCAAACATTGCGGCGGCGGCGCGACCGGTGTGGCGTGCAAAACCCAGCCTCGCCAGCGGTCCAGCCCGGCCGCCGCTTTCGATTCGGGTCACGTGACGCGCTCACTGGCTACCGGCGCGATCATAACACGGCGGGGCCGGCGGCGGCCGCTACCGAGATACCATGAGCCGATCAGAGCGGTGGCAGCCACCAGCACGGCCACTCCAGTCGGCAGCATCGTCTACCACCAGCTCTGCCGCCGGCGCAGCAGTTGTGGTCGACATCGTCCGCCTGCACGCGGGGGTCTGCCGGCCGGCCAACCTACCTTTTTCGCGTCGTTTCGCGGGAAGGTGTTCATGGTGATCCGCTCCTGTCGTCTCTCCTCCAGAAGTCCCGAATCCTCCGTCAGTCACTAACTAGCCCGGCCTCGCTTCAGTCACACATCAGTCACGCCACTCGCTATCGACCCGCGGGACCTGCGTCCACCGCGCTGTCCCGTGTCGCACGTTCGCCCCGCGCGCGGCTCCACCACACCACGGACCTCCGCTCGCCAGCAGCGCGGCCGCTCGATTGGAGGCCCGGGCGCGGCGCGGCGCGGCGCGGCGCGATACCGGGGCTGCACAGGCGCCGCCGCCGAGCGGATCATCCGGAAAACAGGTGCCCGCCGCCCCCGCCCGGGGTTGTCCCAAGGGAAGGAGGGAGGAGGGGGGGGGGTTCTCCTGTGGAGGGTGGTTGTGTGCATGCGCGGGTGGGATTGCGTGTGGACGGATGCATATTGATGAGACACCGAAATGAGCGGGATGAGGGCTCGGCGGGTCGAACAAAATCAAAAGGCAAGTCATAGGCGTAGGAACATGAGGGCATGCCCCCTCCCCTTCCCACGGCCAAATTATTGACTAAAATATTTACCTTTTCTAAGAAAGGAATAGTTTAGGTGGAAAACGGTTTGCCAAGGCGAGAGGAGCCCAAATATGCCAACAAAAAATGCATAGGGGGTGGGTTCTCGAAACGAGATCAAAGTTGCATTCATTGGCGTATCTAGGATTTTATTTTTGGCGCCATGGGGGGCCTGACAAATTTCATCCAAATAAAAAAGGATTTCGCTCCCTTATGCATTGCTAGACGTTTTAAAATAAACTTTCCTTAGTCAAAGTTGCGTAGATGTCCTACATCAGGAAGTGTGTAAATTTGCGCCGATTTCAGGCGGTTTGGGAAGCATTTGTCCCTGATGCCCCCCCCCCCCTTGGATCCGCCAGTGGTTGCACTGGCCCCCCCCCACACACACACACACACGAATGTCAAATATATTTGTATTACGGTAAGAAGATATTGGATTGATTATTGGATACGATAAAATTCACGTCTGGAGCCCTTTTAGATTAACTTGTACTTACATTCTGTTTTGAATATTGTTTTGTTTCGCTATCTATAAACGATCGCCACTATAAACAGAGTAAAAGAGGTGTTATCTAGAATGGCGCACCGCACCTTAGACAATACAATTATCATACGAACAATGTTAAATGGAAACCGAGGCTCTGTTCGGCAGCTGCTATCAGGGACGTGGGAACCGTGGGGACAGTGGGGGCAACTCGCCCCCTCAACTTTGGAGCTAGGTGTCGGCCCTCCCCCGTCTTTTAACATGATCTTTTAACTCTGAATTACATCAACGACATTGTCTAGGTACGACAATTTGCTTATGTTTTGTAGAACAAAGGTGCAGTTTTAATCATAAATTCAAATACAGAAAATTAAACTACGTTGAATTTGGAACTAGTTTTGCATCTTTCCATCTAAACAGTGGCAACACACATTTGACCATCGTAGCATGGAAACACTGCTAAATACAGCGCACATTTAGTATAGGATATGTTTCTTCGTCGTAACGTCAATAGAGATATTTCTTGGTCACAATCACAGTCGATAAAATACCCATGGTCACAATGGTGTAATGCTTTTTGGTGATAAAAACTATTGATGAAATATCACTAGGTGCCACAGAGTAAATAACATTCAGTGTTTTTGGCATGGGGGTAGGTCACGGTGTTTCATTGTTTTTTTCAGCAAAACGCATCATTATAGATGTGTGATGTCAAGTCTGCTCCCCTGACGTTCATCAGAGAAAGAGTCGGCTAGGGGTCGAGAAAGGAAAAGTCGTTACAACGAAATTCCGGATCAAGGCGGTCGCTGGGATTGACGCATCCAGAACGGGTGGCGATATATCGGGGATAGATTCCGATATATCGGCTGAACGGGTGGCGATATAACGGGTGGCAACCGTTAAAAACGAGCGTGATGAATTTTGAACTTCTAACCCGTATGACCCATTACTTTTGACCTGTTTCTCAAGGTCGTGTTCTGGCGTCCCGTAGTAGCAATCCTTAAAACATGTGCAATCCCGAGTGTTTGTTGTTCAGGAGCATATGCAAAGGTGTTTCTAGGTGATAGTTGAGGCTTCTACAGAGATTGCGATCTCGATTGACCTTTTCAGAGGTCAACCGAGGTCGCTGACCTCCGATGACCTCCGATGTCTTTTTTCGTCTTCTGACCGTTTTTAAGACAGTTTGTGACGCTGATTTCATATCTAGATACATTTTACATAATCATATGTTCCACTGGAGTCATGCGCTTCCAAAGGTCATCCGAGGTCAATGACCTCAGATGACCTGACATGATCTTTTTTAGTTTGGCCGTTTTTAGGTCATTTTGTAATGCTGATTTCAAGTTTGGCGTCTATGTAACATTCTAAGATGTTGCTTTACGATTTTAACTCGATTAGTATTAGTTTTTTACACATTTACGATTTTATGATATTTTGTTTTTTGACATGACCTCAGAGGTCACCTAGTGACCCAGGACCTTAAACCGCGCGCCACTGGGGGGTGTTTGAACACCCCCCACCCCCCTGAGGTTTTATCGAGATTATAAAAAACGGCGGCGCGTAGCGCCGCCAAATCTGGTATGACTTATCATTGATCCTTGACACACATTTTGTTAAAATGTTAGTTTCTTGTTGGATCAGGTCAGTTCAAGTGAACCCATCTCCTAAAAAGTTTGCAGTTGTGCCATGACCACAGTTTGCAAGGGATCAATATCAAGCTTGCAGGATTGCATGAAGCTATCATTATCTACAAAATGGTAATCTTGGATTTTTTTATATCGGTGACCTGAGATCAGGTCAGTTTTGTAACCTCCCATTATAAATCAATAAATACATTGTAAATGCTTCCTATTTCGAGGCTATTAGACCAATTACTTCTGGATGATGTTATCATAGGATATAATTTATGATTAAAGTGAAAGTTTTGTTCAGTGACCCATATGAGGTCATCTGAGCGGAGGCCATACGAGGTCAGCGACACCTTTTCGTCAATAACTCTCGACATAATGAAGATAGAGAAGTGAAACTATCACCAATGTGTTTTTCTCGTCGAGACACGTCTCTTGGTATGTAATCACGACCTACTTGAGTCACCACTTGACCTTTACATGATGTATTTTTTAAGTTGACATAACATATAAAAAAGTAACACACTCAGAGCACCTTGACGAGAAAAACACGATGGCGTAAACAGTATTGCGTTATCTTTTAGGACAAACTATAAGCAAAAAAACTATTTTGCCAAAACACAACATTTTTACTTTTATGACCTCTAGAGCCTTAACTATTGACCTAAAGTCAAATTTGAGTACATTAAGATAGTTGCAAATTGAAATGGCTGTCGATTGCTTTGTTCCGTTTGTTTCTACCTATGCATAGTTCCTGAGATATATGGGGCTTTCTGGAGCGAAGTCCTAAAACTCGAGAAAAAAAAATATTTCGATGACCTCTGGTGATCTGAATTTTGACCTGAGCGAAACAAAATCAGAAAAAATGATGACGTTTCGAACAGTGTTTTTGGTTTTGGTCTACGTTCCATAGGAGCCGAGTTAGAAGGGGGTGTTCAAACACCCCCCAGAAGGGCGCGGAAAATTCAGAGGCCGAGTGATGCGCGGATTGAAATAGGATATCTATGGCAATGGCTTCCTCTCGTTACAAGCAACACACTCGTTTTCTCGCTCTAGCTCTTTCAAAGCTCTAGCTCAATTAGGGGCCAAACGCTAAGGGGGGTCGTACACCCCTCCCCTACACGGTCAAACAGTGATATTGCCCTATACGGGCGATTGTTCAGGCTTTCGATTGCAGCCTTGCGCGTTTCGCTGCGGTTATTTGCTCAGAAGATAACGAGGGGCATAATCTGCCCCTTAGGCCTTAGCAACTAGCAAGGCGTGTTCGGCTGAATAGGTACCCCAGCGGGGCGCAGGTTAACCCCCGCCCCGCTTGGGGATTTTCTCAATAACTTGAAAATTATTACAGATTTTGACGCAAAACTCCCAGTACTTGATGCTACATTAATTCTTCATCTTCTATAAAAATCAATGAAATTGATAAAGGACTTTGAGAGAGATAATGCCATTTTGATGACGTCATATCATGCAATTTTTGGTGGGAAACAATGTTTGGAAAAATCGTAGAAAAGCGAATGTTGATAATAACTTGCAATTTAAAACCCTTAAAAGGAAGGAAAAACATTTTCGTGAAAATAACTATTAGAATTGTGAAATTTTGGAATTTTCATCCCATTTTTTTTTTGAAAATTGAAACAATTTTGTGTGTGAAGATATACAAAACAGAATATACATTAGAAAAACAAATATGGAAGATATCCAAACCAAATTTCAAAGCAATATCTGCTATCTTTATCTTTGACTGACTGATGGCTCCCTAAAGTACCTAGTACCTACATATAAGTTCAAATTCATGAAA